>VWZV01009590.1:1090-34483 GCA_013397155.1 Irena cyanogastra | reverse complement strand
AACAAGCTTTGATTAGATCATAGCTTTAATTTAGGCTTTTCCAGTGTTATAAACAGCTACATTAATAGAAAAAATGATAGTTTTTTTTCCAAATTACAGTTTAAACAAACTTAAAACACAGGTATAAATCTGCTTTGGAGACTACATGTCTCTTTATCAACTGGCTGTTCAAGAATCCGTGACAGTTTCTTTAGAAAATTTATCTAGTTTTTAGATTAATAAAATTAGACAAGATGAATGTCATCCTAAAAGATTAAATCTGATGCCAGTTTACTAAAAACCCAACAGAATAATTACTCCATAAAAAATACCCAAATGCAATTTATGTCAACACTTTATATACAAGAATGAATTTTCATTGTGAGAAAGTTAAGCACTATCTAATTTATTAATCAGTTTTTCCCAGCACAGTCAGGAGACAATTAAAATGATGCTCTGAATTTCAGGTCTGTGAAGTATTGAAGTCTGATATTAAATATTCCATTGAGAATAGATTGAAATGCAACTCCCTTGTTTCCTTTCCCCTCAGGAAGCATGACTGATCTTCCTCATTCTCACTATTACAAGGTGATTTGTATTCCTTGTGTTTAACGTCACATGAAAAAATTATTTCCTTCCCAGTTTTGAGCCAAAAATAATGCCCATTATTATACTGTTGGACTTATAAGAAAGAGGCAGTCTTTTGCAGAAAAGAATGGGACCAAACATTTAAGATTTCATATTATACAGCATCAAATGTTCGTAATATCTGGAAGAGAATTAATACAAAATATTATAATAAATAAAGGTCTTAGTTACCATATTTGCAGCAAAGTATGCATATATTTGTTAACTGAATTTGGAAAAAAATTATTAAAAAATTATTTGTGGTTATAGTGAGCTTTAAAAATGCGTACAATGGGATTTTTTTATCAAGAGCCAAGGATGTGATGAATGAAGTTTGGGAGACTTGGACATACAACTTAGAAAGGAGACAAGCCTAACACAAAATAATTGAAGATGTTGAGAGATCACTGTTCTCATACCTCAGTGACTTTGCTGCAAATAGATAAGATGCATGCACTGCATGCATCTGTAAACTCCAGCTCAAAGGGACCTCAAAAGATCATCTGATCCAGTTTTTGGGGGAAAGGGAAGCTAGATGACATTATCTGGCACCTTGTCCAATTTTTACTGGAAAACCTCCAGTGCTGGCGTCTCTACCACATCCCTGGGGAGGTCGTTCCATTGAATGATTGGTTCTGCTGTAAAGAATTCCTTTCTTATATCATGATAAAACCTCTCCCAGTACAAGTTGCATCTATTCCCCCATATCTTTTCCAGAAGCTCTCTTGTGAAAAGAGAGCTTCTTTCCTCTTTGCAGTGCCCTTTAAAGACTGAAATATCATGAACGAAGTCCCCTTCTAGGCCTTCTCTTCTCCAGGGGGAAAAAACCTCTAATATCTTCACTCTCTTCTTATAGGGCAGGTTCTCCAACCCTTTGGTGATCTTCATGGGCCTCCTTTGGACCCTCTCCAGTCCGTGTCGTTCTTGAACTGTGGGACCACAACTGGGCACAGCGCTCCAGGTGCAGCCTGACAACTGCTGAGTACGGTGGGATGCTCTTGTCTCTACTTCTGCCAGGAATGCCCCTGTGGATACAGCCCAGGATCCAACACGCCATCCTGCTACAGCAACTCACAGCTGGCATACTTGTCTTCCAGGTCTCCTCCAGCAAGAGCTCTCTGCAGTCACAGATCCTGGCCTGTACTGAGCTGTTTGGTTATGTCACCCCAGGTGCATGACTACACTTGTCTTTGTCAAACTTTATGCCACTACTGCTACCATTCCAGCCAGTCCAGGGCTCTCTTTAAGATGGCTCTCCCTTCTGGCTTGTCAACCCCACTGCTCAGTTCAGTGTCATCAGCAAACTTGCTGTGCTTCATTCCCAACATCCAGATTATTTATGAGGGTGCTGAACACCATGGAGCTAGGTATCAAACCTGGGGGACACATCTCACTTGTGACAGATTGCCAGCCTCAGTAAAACACATCGATCACTGTGAAATCACCAAGAAATATTACTCTATTAAAAACAGAAAATAGGTTCTAAGTGATGGGGAAAATGTAAATCTGGTTACATGAAAGGTTAAATTATGAGAACCTCCATTTTTAAAATGTCTGTAGGGTATGTTGTGCATTTTCTGAAGATACAGCACTTTTTCCTTATTGTAGCACTACAAGTGCTACAGTAGAGATGGTGTGGTGACCTGAGTTAAAATATGTATAGGATTATGTACAGATTTATTTTATCTTTTTATTTTATTTTATTTTATTTTATTTTAGTTGAATCAGAGCTGATGAAGACAGAATTTAGTAGAAGGATTTTTTTTTAGATTAGTCAGTCAGCTTCCTGGTGGTGTTAATTTCATTTAACAGAGCTTCGTAAACTTTTATTTTGCTTTTTAATCCAACTTTAGACTTCTTTTAAATCTGTGTTTTTCATACAAAGCATCTGTGCAGCTCTCATTTTCCCCAGGTCTTTATTTAGAGCAGGAATGTAGAATTAAATTCAAATGCAACTTTGGGCTTTCATTGTTCAGATGCTGCTAGAGATTGCCCATTTTTTTCAGAAACTCAGAGCACCCTTGGGGTTCTGTTAGCCATTCTAATAGCAGAATTAGGAGAAGACAGATGGAAAAAGAAAGAATTAGAGTTGGAAGCAGCTGTTATGAAATCTGCTTCAAGAATAAAATTGCTTATATAGCCTTACTCAGACAAAGCCAAAAAAGGAAAACATATTTTTCACCCTGGCACACCAGCTGGTGTCGCTGCTATAGTCAGTGCAACTGTACTGCTTAGAAAAACACAGATTAGGAATTGCATCATCAATGACAACACGAAAAAGGACAGAAATACAAATTAATATGTGTCTAACCCATTCTTCCATAAATCTTGAAGCAACAGGATTTATGTAAATAAAACCTGTAAATATATGTAAAACCTGTAAATATATGTAAATATAAAAGCAGGTTTTAACTTATGATGTTTAACCCTTGAGCATTCTCATTGGTATGATGTCTTGCAGGGTTTTTGGGGGCAGTGGAAGAGGCACTTATTAAATCAGTGTGAGGGTGGGGAACAAGAAAGTACTGTCTCTCTCAGATAAACCCACATTTCTCAACCCCTGTCCTAGAGCAACCCAACCACTTTTCTGTTTCACAACACATGTGAGCATGAACACAACATGTAGCAATGCTGTTAGTGACATCTCATGTACACAAATACTTCAGCTTGCCCAGAAGGTATAGAAATTATGTATACAGTCCTGGAACCCTGCCATATATGAGATCCAGCATGGACCACTGGCTGGACCACTCTGATTTACCTGGACATTACCAAAGTGTTCTATCCCTGACCTAATCAGCAATATTAAACTTCACAGCATTACATCCTAGGTATGACTGGGAACAGAGGTGATAAGGGTGAGATTGAGTTATCTAAACAAAACACCACCCTGCAAATTGTCCCAGCATATCTTGCCCAGGTTCCCACTGCTACTCCAGATAACTGCAGATCTTCTGCTGGTTCTGTGTCATATCTACCAGCACCATGGAGTTGGCTGAGACAGCTAAGAGCAACTAACATGACAGCAAATTACTGTTTTCAGGGAACTGAGAGCTAAATGGCTCGCTTTAACTAATCTAGAGCGCCAGGTGCTACTAGAAAATCTCTAGGGTTCGCTCTAGTAAATTAAATTTGGCCAGTAAGGGTCCTGGGTATGAATGTTAAGTGGCATGGAATGCATTTATACTGATCTCTAACTATCCTGGCACTCAAAACTAAGGCTGTCACAAAGCCAGTTGTTGGCTTTGTCTCAGTATGCTTTGGAAAGGTACTGAGGCTAAAAGCATGCAAGAAACACTCAGAGGATTTAATAATGTGGGTGATCATATTTCAGTGCCCAGGAATGATGCCTATTATGTATTTGTGATCTATTGATCTACTTTATTTCTAAAGCAGGCAGGTGGGGAGAGAGGTATCTCTAGTGCCTCTTGCCATAGGTGCCCATGAAAGTTTAGCATTTTACTCTCTAGTGATCAGAAAAAGACTCCCAAACCCATGACTCATATAAAGAAGGGTTATCATCATGCTCATATCTCTGGAATATGCACTTATCTTTCCTATGGTTTAGTCTCAAACAGTTCAGCCTTGGACTGAGTCCCCAGAAGTTTAAGCTCCTGGGTTGGCCTCCAGTAGATGGGCATCAGAAAAACCTGGGCTTGAAGTTGCTGAGTTGACATCCCTTAATACACTGTCCCAGAAACCTTCTTAGTAATCTGAAAGAGCTGGAAGCATCTAATTTGAAATGTTGTTTCTCAGACCATAATGAGATGAGCAAGAACAAGATGTATAGCCTGTAACTGAGCTGCAGAACTTTTTGGAAACACATAGTAGAGGGAGTTAATTCTATTGATCACTTTCTCAGTAAAACTCATCAGTAAATGTGAGCTCTTACAATTTAGAAGCTTCACAATTTTTTCCCCTGTGGATGACTAGGGAGAGGTTGATGCCAGAGTTTGACAGGTCATCCAATATACAACCTCTTCTTTAACCTGATTTAGCTGCAAATCTCCTGCTCTCAAGAAACCAAAGATTCAAGTTTAATTAAAATAAAATATGTACATGTCTGTTTCCATGGAAAGATTGTCCTTAATTCAACAAATCCTCTATCCTTTTGTCATACTGTTCCAAGACATTTGCAGGCAACAAATATATCCTACCTGCGTTGTGCTGATCAAAAAAAAAAAAGGAAAATAATTTCTGCTCCCCTCTTGTAGGTTGTCTATTCTAATGGGGGATTTGTCAATCCTGTCGTGAATCAGATGCTCAGTTTATCTTTCTTGAACATAACTGACTAGACGATAACATACCATGATAGTAACTTTTTTCTTCTTTACTCTAAATATCTCTTCTGACTCAACTTAGATTTTATTTGGCTATTTTCATGGTTGAGTCACTGCAGATACTCTCAGTATCAAATCTGTGAGTTTGATCTACTCTTTACACTCCTATTTTCCTTTGAGGGGCTTACTGCAGAAATGTTGTTGTTAATGCTATATTGCATCACCTCACACTCTGTTGTACAACATTTCATCTCAAATCCTTCAAACTTATTTCAAAGTTACTGCGTAAAATGATGTGCAGCAAGGTCTGAATCCTTAGTAGCTGAGAAGCACATTCAATGGGATTTTCAGCTCCCTGGGAAAATCTTTTGATTATCCTCTAAAAATTAATGAGGGAAGTAACCCACAACACTATTTCCCAAAGTCCCAGATTTGGGGCTGGGTCTTTGATAGGAGAAGATGTGCAGGCCTGGCTTAGGAACTGAGCCTCCAGGGTAGTGAAGGGAGACAGAAATACTCAGCTTGGAATTTCCCTTCTTCACAAGCACACCTCACTGTGAGGGGCTAGAACTCAAGTTCTCTCAGACAATCAGACAATGTGAACTAAGCTTTGTTGAGTATCATTTGCAGAAATCTTTATTGAATCTTAGACTGATTAAAGTGAGAACTATGGTGTTCTGATATCTTAAGCAGTCATTAAACCTCAGAAGAGGGGGAAGATGATGAGTGCAGCACAAAAGTACAAAAGCATTGCATAATTCCGAGAGGACTAAAGACTCAAAAACGAGAAAGAAACCCTTATTTAATTTGGCTAATTTAATGAATTTAAACTTTTGAAGGCCCTATTTTTGCATTCAGCCTTAGGTATAGGTGAGAAGGACATCTGAACTGTACCTACAGAGCACCACGTAATACCTGCAGGTGCAATGAAGGGAAAAGATTTTCTTCAGAATTAACTGCACTCCACTCTTTTTCTAAAAGCATTTAGATTGGCTGAAATTTCTACAATGATGAAAGAATATCTCTAGGCAATCCCACTTTTCCTAAGACCACTGACACTAAAGCAAAAATGCTAGCACAGCAAATTGGAAGAAAACTCTCCCTGAACATGATGGATTGCTGTTTTCAGGCAATTTTTCAAAAGCTGTTTTTCTTCCATCTAGATATTCATATGCCGTGGATATAAAACTTTGAAATATAATTTTATTCTTTAATAACCTACAGTACTTGTTCCCCAGGGGATATTTTAATGCTCTAGCATAATTTATTAAAGAAGGAAAACTAAAATAAAATCAAGCTTAATGTGTTCTTCTATTTACTAAACCTGCCTTGCTCAGGATAATTTGATTATTTTTAATTGCAGCTTAAATGGCCATAAGTATATAATTTTCAATATTCAATATGTGATTTATATTATTTTCCATAGCATTTTTGAACATTATCGTCTTCTGATTAATCTACTTAACAATCACCAACTGCTGAGCATATTAAAGCATAAGACAACAATTCATAAGATCTACAGTGCTCTCATGAAGAATAAAACTGACAGAATTTTCATTTTTGATTCAGTGTTTATATTTGTACTATATGTAAAGGAAGAAAAATGACAATATTTTGTGCTGTTAAAATATTCCCAAAGAAAGCAAAAAATTATAATGTTAGAAATTACAAGTAGGAATTAGGGCTAAGGGTAACAATTATAGTGGAAGAGCAACATCAAAACAAGAATCCTCGCCATAGCTCATCTCACATAATGTGCAGAAAAATTGCTTTAATTCACATAAGAATGATGGCAACCTGTCCAAAATAAACCTCTTTTATACTAACCTTGACTTCAATGCAGCATCCACAGGGACCTTTCACGTGTTCTTATTTCTGGTTCATTGGATCTTCTCCAGGTCCAAGTTTTTAGACTTGAAGTTCTGACTCCAGGGAGACCAAACAGTGGCACCAAAGTGACAAATGCCTCAAAACATCCCCTGCTCTTGGGCAGAGCTGCTGAAGTTTTAAGTATTTTAAGTATTTAAGTTTTAAGTACTCTTCACCTCAGAGACACTATGATTAAACAGCCCTTCCTACTAGCATGTGTTTCCAGTGGTAATTCTTAAGGAATCCACACATCAGTGACCTGAGGTGCTGGGCACAGAACTGCCTCATTCATTCCAGCCACAGAGGCAGAAGCCTTCAATAGGAAGACAGAATATGTAGTTCTGGGCAATAATGGCTACATTGGAGCAGCCAAGTCTGCTTGCAGCTCTAGCTGAGGCCTTGGTCACATATGACACACGATGGTTTTGAACTGCGGAGACCACCTGGCTGCAAGAAATGTTTGCCATCTGTGATCTGAAACATCATCATCATTGGTAGTTAAGATCATAATATCCATGGGAAAAGAGGTGCCCTTGAATACATACAAATAGCAGCCCCTTGTTCTCCCCACCCCCCAAATTAACAAAACAAGAAAACAGCAGCAGGAAACCAGAGAACCAGCTACAGACAAAAAATATCCCTGCTGATTTCCTCACTCTCTTGACCAGTGATGGGACTTGAGGAAGCAGCATGAAGCTGAGTTGGGGGAGATTTAAACTGCCTATCAGGAAAAGATTTTTCACCCAGAGTGTGTCTGGGCACTGGGACAGGCTCCCCAGAGAAGGCACCAAGCCTGACAGAGCTCAGAAGTGTTTGAACAACATGCTCAGACACATGGTGTGACTCTTGGGATGTCCTCTGCAGGGCCTCCAGGAGCTGGACTCAGTAATCCTGATGGGTCTTTTTCAACTCTTTTCTATGATTCTATGAAAATTTACATCTAATAAGGAGAATACTGCACTATTTTCTTTTTAATCCTGACACACATCCCTTCTATCCCCATTCTTCTCTTGGTCCTTATTTTAAAGTACTGCTCCTTTTTAGAATATTTTGGTACTGAAAAATATGCTTTTTAAAGTAAGATATGGAGATATTTTCTCTGATCTTAATACATTTCTCTCAACTTCCTAAGCAGATTACCCTTCAACCATACAAGTTCTTAATTCAACTTTCTCCCAATGCCACCCACAGCCTTTATTCTTCATGGCTGAAGCACCTAAAAGTCTCAAGAATAATTTTCTTTACTTGGTGGCCCTTTTATCCTATCTTTGTACACCAGTACTCAAAATGACACTGTTCATGGAAAGAGCCCTCTATCACTTTTTTCTAAAAATCTCATTATTCTCATAAAATTGGGAATTTTTATGAAAAAATAGTCTTATTTCATCAAGTAGGAGTGGTTTTGATGGTACAATCTTACAAATTTTATAGTAGAGGCAAAGGATTTAAAAAGTAAATATTTATGAACAAATATTTTGCAAGTAAAAATAAAGCCATGAAAGGAATAGCATGGAAAAGTCTTAAAGCACAAATGCAATGCATTTTTTCTTCAGGATATTTTCATCTGTGGAAATGTTTTTTATTATAATGCAAGGAAGAGTGCAATTGCAGTTTTGTTACTTTGTTGGTTTATAGCCTTATCTAACTTAGGTTTATTGTAACCCAATCATTCTAAAACCATAGAGTAGCTTCAATCCATCAGTGCTTTTTTCAGGGACTAGTTAAACTGAGTATTTTGGGAACCATGAAGCTGAGAACTGAAGATCATTAGCCTATTAACCTTTCTTATTCCAGTTAGGAAGCACTTGAATTCATAGATGCAATGAAACTTTGTATTGAAGTTGGCATTTTGAAATAACCCCTAAATATTAATTTTTAGGTTGCCTTGAAGAGAACAACCCTGAGTAGCATGCATATTTAATCTCAAATGGTGCTAACCCTGAGTAGCATGCATATTTAATCTCAAATGGTGCTGCATCAAGCATATTAATTAGGATTTTTCCTATCTTTCATAAGAATATTACGTATTTTATGCAGTATTATTTCTCCTTGGCACAGGTTCAAAAAAAAACTGAAGGTGCCAACATTCAATTCACTTCAGCAAAACTTCACATAACAAAAAATGCATAGAAATACTGCAACAGAAAACCAGTATGCTGGCATCAGAAGTATTACAATATCAATGGTATAACTTCATTTTCATACTCCCAGAGCACCAAAGCAGTGACTAAGGCTCTAGAATAAAGCTAAATGCATTCTGTCTATCCACAAGACATGTCCCAAAGCATAGTTGGGTCATCGGTATATAATTAAAGAAAAAACTTTGCAGCATGTACATGCTGCTCTAGCAAATATATTACAACTTCAGTTATTACACAGCTTTCATTCCTTTTTGTTTCCTTTGTTTTGTCATATAAAGCAACAAGTTATGTTATCCTTAATGTCAATAGTGTGTGACTTTGCTTTGAAGTCAAATCCAAATCTTTGTCAGTTAATTTCTTTGCCACTACTTTCAAATTAAAATGCAGTGGCTTTTAGCTTCCCCTTAACAATCCATGTGAATAAAATATATTCTGAGGACAGTGTAATTAAAGGTAGATTCATAAAGGTGTATTTATGGATAAATACAAAAGAAAAAAAAGAACACATCTTAAAAGTTTTTGCTTTGCAGGTCCACACCAGAACCTAAGCGGACGAATTTGAGTGCACACAGATTTTCCCCGGATATTTTGTAACCAGAAGAAACCGCTAGAGGGCAAAATGTTCATTGCTAAAGGAATAAGTGACCCAGGCATATGAACGAGAAAAGTAATAGAGCAGAAAAATTCTCCAAAACAGCCTTTTATTTTCTTCTTCCCACCCTATCCTACTCCCCAAATTAAAAAGAAGCTTTTAATCAAAATATAAATTAGGAATATAACAATTTTATCTTAAGTTCTGTCAAGGAGATGATTAGGTGACATTTCTCATGAGGTCAAATCTACGTTGTTGCTTCTTCTTTCTTGCTTCTACAAATAGCTACTGTCTGCAAATATTTTGGTGTTCTCAGCACTAATCCTTTTGGTTTAGGATATGGAAATAACAGGAACTTGAACTTGCAAGTTTACCAAAAATATGGGGGAAAAAGAAAACTACAATCTCATAGGAGAAATACCTTAATTTAGCACTAATTTTGGTTTGGCCAGCTATAGGAGTAAATATCCGCTGCAATTTTTTAAGGCTCCAGCTGTACAGTTAAATTGCATTTATGATCAAATGACACATTCAAATCTGAGACTAAAATCTTACTGGGACCGAGTATAAAAGCTAATGCCAAATTCAACTTTTAGGCACCTTTCTCTTCATCTGAGTTAGAGCTATGAGTTGGGAGGCCAGGCATCACATAAAATACACAGGGAAAATCTGATGCTGAAAGGTAGAACCACCTGCCAGCATGTGCTGAGGGCTTTGCAGAAAAGTACCTGGGGTGCTGCTGGAGTCAGCAAGGTGTCTCTGTTGCAAAGAAGGCAAATGGCATCCTGGGCTGCAGTCAGCTGAGCACTGCCAGGAGATCGAGGGAGATGATTCTTCTCTGCTGCTCAGCACTGCTGAGGCCATGCCTGATGAACTGTGCGTCCAGTTCTGGCTCCTCAGCACGAGGGAGGTGAAGTCTTGCTGGAATGAGTCACGTGCAGGGCCAGTAAGATGATTAAGGGACTGGAGCATCTCTCCTACGAGGAAAGACCTCAGAGCTGGGACTGTTCAACCTAGAGAAGGGAAGACTCAGGGGGATCTCATCAGTGTATATAGACATCAAAAGGGAGGGTGCAGAGAGGACAGAGACTGGCTCTTTTCAGTGACAGAACCAGAGGCAACGGGCACAAACTGAATATCCAGATGTTCCCTCTGAACATCTGGAAACACTTTTTCACCGTGAGGGCAACCAAGCATCCATACAGGTTGGCCAGAGAGGTGGTAGAGTCCCCATTCTTGGAGATGCTCAAAAGCCATCTGGACATGGCCCTGAGCAACTGACTCGGTGTCTCTGCTTGAGCAGAAGGGTTGGACCAGAAGATGTCCATAGGTCCCTTCCAGCCTCAGCCCAGCTTTGGTTCTGTGAGCAACACTGAGAGGCAGTGACTCATTCCCTTCTCAGCAGCTGTAAACGACCTTGGGTAGCGAAGATATATATCCTTGTTTTTATGAGAGCTAGAAGACACCATAGAGAAGTGGAGACTAAGTAGAATGAATAATAATAATGATAGCAATAATGAATAAAAACAAAATAAATAGCTTTCTTCAGCTTTTAACAGATCATGGCATTGACCTTGCAGATAACAATAAGGCAAGTAAAAGTGTATGTTAACAAAAAACCACTAAAAATACTGTAACAGAAGTGAAAACAGATCTCAAGGAACTAAACATACATGAATTGCTTATAATCACAAGCTGAAGTCCATCCCAGAATTGTGGAAGAACTGAAAAATGAAGTTGCAGGTCAGACAGCATATATTTCAAGATAGCTTCCATAAGAGGAGAACAAACCTGAAAAACAGAAAAATACTGGTATTCAGGAGAAAAAGAATAACCAGATAAATACAGAGGTTTTCATATTACTGAAATAACGTGCAAGGGTTTTGGAAACATTTTCCGTTTATCTATAGACTCAGTTTTGTTCATTAAAAATGTAAAAATAAAACATGAGCTTTTAAAAAATGAAATTATTTTCTACAGTAGGGCAATGAATTAAGAGCTTATCAATCTGAGCTCTAGCACTCTGACACACTGAAATCTAGTAGTTGAGCTAAGCAGATAAAGATTAATAAAAATCTAACCTGAACAAGGAATTGGTCTGACTGGAGACAACACCAAAGAGAATTAAACAGGAAACTCCTGGGTGAGATTAATTAGGGAAGAAAAAATCAGCTTTTGGCCTGATCTCTTTACAAATTTCCATTACTAGGAAAGGAGTTCTAATCACAAAGATAGGAGACAATGTTAGCAAAACACAATGGTAAATGAGCTGAAGCACCATGTTAGTGAATATTCAGCAATACTAAATACACATCTGTACAATAATAACCAAAAATACTCAAACTTATTTTTAATTTCAAATTTATTTCTACCATATGAAAGCAGAAGGACCTAATCCTATTTGTTGATCATAGGTTAATGGAATACAAATATGATACAGCTACCCAAAAGGCAAATGCAATATTAGCACATCATCATTCAGAATATGGGGGACTGTCAATCTTAAGACAATAAATAAAAAGGGAGAATTAGGTAAGAACTATTAATTTAGTAAGGACAACAAAAAGTCTGTCACAGGAAAGAGGACTAAAAGACCTCTAGATTTTTTCACAGACCAAAATGAAGTCTGAGGGACAATTTAACTCTTCTCTCTAAAATACTTCAGGAGATAGGCACTAGAGGGAGAATAGTGACTTCTCTAGGGAGGAACATTGCCAGCACAAATGCAGCTATGAATAAACTTTCAAGGAGAAGCCAGAAGAAGCCCTCAAGCAGCTTTTCTATGGGAAATGGGGCAGAAAGGAATGTCAAGGGAAGAGCATAAAAGTACTATTGAGATGGGTTTTTGCATACTTATGAAAATATATTCCAGCCCTCTGCTATTGCTGTCATCATTCAGAGAGATCTATAAACTACTTTCTAGTCCTGGTCTTCTTTTGAGGGCATGGCCTGAGATCTCATAAACAGAGTAAAGAAACTACTCAGAGGATTCAGCTAGCACATTGGCATATGGATATGCTTTCAACAGTTTGACAGATTGGATTAGAATTTCCACAGTTAGGCAGTACCTGGGACAGTACTCTGAGGAAATTTAGATATTTTATTAAGTTAGGCAGCAAGTGAGAGATCTGAGGATCTCAAGTGATGCATAAATTTCACTCATTGGCCTGTCAGGGGTTCTAGCCCACAGTGATCTACGCACATGCACAATAAACTACGTGGCACCATACAGCTCCGTCATGATAAATCATTTAAATTGCTTTCTGTTCCACTAGCCAAGCTAGCTAGGGCTTCCTATATTGAAGTTTGCACTGTACACACACCAAAAATATCATGCCTGTAATGAGAAGGAAATCTACAGCAGCAGACAGACAGCTCTAGTAACTTTTGAGTATTATTACAAAGTAGCTCACATAGAAAGTCAGGTTTCATCTTTCCCAGAATGAACTTTCTAGAAAAATAGAAAAAAAAGTAAGAAAAGTCAGTCAGGCATACCTACTGAACCAAGCAAATTACTACCTTCTTGAATCATTGCCATCACTTAAGTACTCAGGCTTAGGGGACAGAATAACTACACCTCTGACTCAGGGTGTTAAAAAAGATGATAAATGAAAAATATTCCACAATAACAAAATAACTGAGTGATTTCTAGCCAGGAGTTTGGGACAGGAATTGAATGAGAATCGAGAACAACGCAAAAGAAGCATTAAGTGACTGTGCTTTTGACAGATTTAGACAGGCCTTTGCAAGTGGATCAAAACCCCTAAAATATATAAGAAATTATTTTAAGTAAAATTCCTTTATTGACATTACCAGCTCAATAGAACTGTAAAAGAAATCAATGGAGGTGACTTAGGGGAAAAAACCACACAAAAAGAGACACCAAGGGGTAATAAAGGACATAGATGGACATATAAAAAGATAATAGGAAGCAAGTGACAGAGAAGATGCAACAAGGAAAATTTAAGCTGAGTGAATGAAATCAACCTATTTTGAATTGAGTAAATTCATAGAATTCATTGTAGACCAGCAAAAACACCAGTCACAAAATATCTAGCATTTTGAGCATTTTTTATGAAACACATAACTTCATACACATAACTTCATGTTACAAATAAGGTCAATTCCAATTTATCTTGCATTTTATCCAATTTATTTTGGAGTTGTGTTGCTTCATTTTATTAATAGTGCAAAGAAAGATGTTTCTTTAATGTTTTCTTTGATCTTTGATGTGGTGAGTGGTAAGTACATGGTACATAATAAGTTTTAACTTTGTCCTATCCTGTATACAATGGGTTTAAAGTTAAATACCAGATTTCTGGATCCAGGTATTCACCAAAGGAAAAACAAAAACAACAAAACAAAACAAAACAAAACAAAACAAAACAAAAAAACCCAACCAAACAAAACAAAACAAACAAACAAAAAAAACCAAAAAAATCCCAACAAAGCAAAAAAACCCTTGACCTCTCTCTTTTGTGCTGGAAAAGTCTGGCTTTCAGACCAGAGAAACAAAAATTACATTTGATGACGGTTTTACACTGCTTTTTGTGTGTGTAAACATTTTCTTTTCTGGAAAGGGTGAACCTTCTTCTGCATTCTCAGGAAATCCTTCCTTTGAGAAGGTGAGGAAATTGAATTATGTCAAACTGTCATCATCATAAAGCAAAACAAAATAATGATGCATAGTCATATGATTTAAAATAGCAATGTAGCAGGGTTTAGCAGATGCTGTCTCATTAGCAGAGCTCTTAAAAATTCTCTCAGCTAATGCAATGGAAAGTAAAACGTTTCAGCAAGTTACCATGAAAGTGGACTAGATATAAAATTTATAGAAAATGTACTTGCAAACTAAATAGTTTACAAAAATGATAATTTTAATTTACTCCATATAATTTATCAGGGTACTCATGACAGAGATTTTAGGAATATATTCTGAAAACTGTTCTGGTAGGATTTTGGATTAGATTTTTTCTTTTTTTCCTAAGAATGCTCTCAATAAGTGAACACCGATTTCCTTTGGGGAGATTTTTCACACAATAGAGCTGTCTCCAGGTGCACTGAAAACAAATTCATAATTATCATTGAAATTATTCATATTGTTTCCAAAATCCTTAATATAGAAAAGTCCTTGATATCATTCAAACTATGAAGGACATTCAGAAGATCTCCACAGCAGACTGAAAGCCTTTAATTTAAAATCAAGGATCTTAGTAAAGTCAAATATTTTTTGTCATGCCCTGGTAACATTGTGAAACCTAATCACTAGCATGATTACAAGAAAGTGCTGTGTTCCCTGAGAAAAAAAAAATGTTCAGAAATCATTTGAATCTCCCTGCTTCTAAATTTTTGTTGTTACTTTACTAGTTTCAACTGCTTCATTTGATTTCTTTTACTCACTCTCCCACCACTATTACTAATAAATCATGCCTTTATGTAGCTATTTTTCATCTCTCTCATTCATCTTCTTTGCTTTGCCTGAAGTTTCCAGGGTTTCTTTTTTAGCAGGTTCAATATCATAGGCTAGACTGGGCAGGCTACCTTTGCCTTATAGTACCATAAAACTGCAAGTAGTGAAAAAATTCATTTATTGCAGTGTCACAGTTCAGAAGTTATAGCAGAAATTATTAATTTTTTTGTTTGGTTTTCTTTAATGAAAATTAACTTGCTGTTGAAGAATCTGTCACTTCAGTCTTTTTAAAACACCTTGATTTAAAGTAATATATGTTTTATCCTTTTATGATTGCCTAACTGAAGTAAAAAAATAATTCTAGCTTATCTAACATTTATTTTTTTTAGAACCTAGTTTTCCTCTTTATTTTGTATTACATTTCTCCTTTCCCATCTTTTTTCTATCACCCAAAAGTTGGTGGAGATGGCTGGATCCCAAAAAGCTCTGCTTGTGCCATGCTGCTGTGCACATAAACTCAGTGCTCTGCTGTAAGAAGCAGCCAAAGAGGCAAAGGTTTCTGAGAGGCAGCCTCTAAACCCTGAGAAGTTTTAAAACTTAATTTCATAGAGTTATAGTTGAAATTTTTATAGCAGGCTTGGGAGTTATAGAGAGTCCTACCTCTGGAATCTGAATGTTAAAACGACACACGAAGAATGCTTATGAGCTGAGCTTAAGTGGACCACCAGACCATAAAATAAAAGCTCAAAGGAAGGGTCAGATTCTATCAAGATAATCCCTAAAGTCAAAGGAATTCCTCATGAAGGACAGTGGTGGTCCATTCAACAGATATAAGCTCTCACTGAATGATCAGCTGGATCAGATGTCTCTTAATCTTGATGATCTAATTAGGTGAGCTAACTAATGCACTTTTCAAATACTTTAGGATTCTACTGTGGTCCATCACCACCTGTAAAGTGGAAACAAGAGCCTAATAGACTTCCACTCACTAGAAACCCTCATGAACCTTGTGCTCTGTGCACAAATAGAGAAGTACAGAAATAAAAACTTTATTTTCTTGCAAAAACACTGGTTTAGATAAGCATCACCAGTTTCAGTCTCCAAATCTAGATGTCTCTATCTATTTCAAAACTGACCTGTAAGCTTTGAGACCCACTCTAGAGAGATGAGGGAGAAAAACACAGAAAACATCTCCTTTCCTTCAGCCGTGTTGAGCTCATTTTGTTTACATAATTTCCACTAACAATATAAATCTCTACTCTCAGCAGAACTTGGACCAAAGGACCTTCAGAGGTCCTTTCCAAGCTGAATTACTCCACAGTTCTATAATAGCTTTCCCCCCCCCATTTTTTTGGTGAAAAAAGAGACCTACTCAACTTGCTGATCTTAACTTCATTCCATGAGATGAAGTGTCTAAGCATAATCTATGGTTCCTTGAAAACACATAAGTTTGAAATCTCTTTGGTGAGATTTCCATCTCAACAACAGTAAAACTGGGTGGCAAGGGCAGAAAGAGATGTTGCTGAAGTTTGCTTTAAAAACAAACTTCAATTATAGATGAGCTCTTAGTCTGAGGGCATTTAATTTGACAATAAACAAGTAGCAATTTTTTTGACATCTAAATGCCAAGAATCGTATTTCCAGCAGTTTGAAGCACTTACGTGCACAGTTTTCATTCCCCCTGCCTCCAGCTGGCAGTCCCATGTGGATTTCTTGTGCAAAATTAACTATGACTGGCACAAAGCATATTCCTGCAGGCAAGGAGACTGGAAGAGGCATACATATTTTGCCTTGGCTGAAGCTTGTACTAGTTGGCAACTTTCAGTTACCTTCCAAAATGGTCTTTTGCAGAATGTATTGGTTTATGCTGGAAAGTAGACCCCTGAGTTTTAAATAAATCAGTGTGCCATGTTTTAATTATTCTCCTGCCTCTTTTGTCTAGCTGCATCAGATGCTGTGTATTTTCCAGCATTATTCTTTCTAACCAAATTCATACTTCAGAAAATCACATCTATTTTACAGTAGCTTTTCTTGTTTGTATCATTATAAACTAAATCAACTTCTTCATTTTACATGCAGAGCAGAAAGTTTATGGTCTTATTAAAACTCCAGCAACAGCCTATTCAATTTATTGTTGAGCAAAACAAAAAACATATCTTAAAGAGGAAAGTGTTTTATTGTTTGGGAGGGTTTTCCCCCAAATTTCAGTTCAATATTCCCCATCGTCATGCTTATAATAATTGCAATCATAAAGATAAAAGGACATGAGGATAAGTAGCAACTGCATGAGGGTAAGTAACAACTGAATGCTACCATGATCCTTCATTTGCTGAGTTCCCTAATATTCAAAGATGTTACAGTCTTTATATATAGACACACACAGCTGCTTTCTTTTTTATATCAGACCTCCTGTAAAATAAGCTCCTGATAGCCTATTTTTCCTTAGTTTCCATTTCATTCTTCTTGAATCAATGTCCTCAGAAAGGCACCTGATCTACTGCAAAAATATATTTCCCACAACCAGAATTGTCTCAGGTCCTTGCTCTGCTCTAGGCTTGTGGGACAACAAATTTCTGCATCAGGAGAAAGGAAGCTGAATTAATAACTCTGCTTCTCTCTGCTTGCTCTATTTGTCACTACTTCTTCCCTTCTATCATAACTAGAAAGACACATTGAGCATTGGCACTCCTTATTGCCTGGAACAGTCCGTGGAACAAAAATACACAATACACACAAGAAGAATTAGAAACACACAGGCCTGAAGATGATGAAATCTATCATAGACTTTTTGGTATCAAGTAAATGTGAAAGGTGCTCTGTCTGCCTGAAAAATGAAGCTTACTGTGGCACTCCAAGACAGATGCTCTCTCTACAGCTGTCCTTTGAAGCAGTGAAGCCCATGAGCAAGCTTGCTAACCTTTGGCATGCTCCCCAGCCAGATTACCCACCCAGGCTTCGATTGTCCACACTGCCATAGAGGGAAAAGCACAACTTTGTCCTCCTTGGTGAGCCCAGGGCCGTGTCAGCCTGACATTTCAACACATAATGCTGAGAACTGTCTGGGAAGGTCTCGGCTGACTGGTCTGCTGCGGCACACGTGATGGCAGATGCAGCCAATGCAAGGAAATTGTACCAAGCCTGCACATTAACTCACCTGCCTACATCTGAGTATGAGCCTCTATCAAAGTACCAACAGCAAAGAATCACTTGGGCTTAAGGGTGGTTTCAAGCTACCTAGGTGGATCTTAAAATGGAAACATAACTAATGAAAATGAGGTGTACACTTTGTACAAAATTGTGTTAGCCCTGCATCTGATACAGACATGTTAGTGAGATGGAACTGACTAAAGTTATCCCAGAAAAGGGTAAGGGCACTCTAGACAGAGTTTCAGAGCTCTCTATTCAGTTTGTGAATGATCATGCCTAGGAATATTGGAATTTGTCTCTATTGGAAGTGTTACTCTTTGATTATCTTAGAAAAGTTCTATTTCCTGCAATTTGGCAATCTTTATGTGTAGTCCTCAGCATACGGATACCTTGTAACAAATATACAAAAGTTATTAGGTTTTTCATAACATATATGGGTTTCCTACTTCTAAAAATATGAAACTCTATTGTGCATAACATAATTCCTAAATAATAGTGTCACATATACTAAAAGCTGAAAAAGGATATAGACAAGTAATCTAAAGTGGTAATAGATAGCATGACTGTATATATAAAACACAAGGCATAATTATGTTTCTCTTTATTTACTCCCAGTAAAACAAGACAAAATGAATCCTTAAAATAACATTGCATCACTTTATTAAACAAAAAATGCGTTCTTACAAAAGACATCCTGACAGCTTCAATATTACCTAGTATCTTCATGTCCAGACTATGAATCAATGTAGATATATTTGAAATGGTTTCCTTCAATTAAGTTGAGAGATTTCTACACTGAAAACAATGACCTGATGAATCATATGGCCTCCACATGCCTTTAAATACTATTAAAATTTTTCTCTCTCATATGCTTTACCCATTTTCATGTTAAAAAAACAATAATCACAGCTATTCTATGTGATTTTTTGGAGACTATTCCCTATGCCAAACTTTTCTCCTATGCTGTACAGAATGAGAGCATTTTCTGAACTGTAAACATCTCCGACAACTCTGCTTGCCTTCACTCAATCCCAAAAAGAAAAACCTTTTATTACAAGATCTGAACCTTACAGGCAATCCAAGAAATCACAAAAATTTGGTACATTCACAAAAACAAATAAATCTGTTTCTATAGGTTCTGGAGACTTCTCAGGTAAGGGCTCAATATTTCCTAGCATCGAAGACAAAACTTTTGGCATCTGTCTGACCCATAACTCCCCCTCAGTACTCCTGCTTATGGTTCCAGCCCAAAGCTCTCCAAGCTGCACGAATTGTTTTCACAGCTTCTGACCACTCACATCTCTTTAAGAAGCCTAGAGTTCCCAAAGTGGCAGATCATTCAACGTGCACCATTTGTTCCATCCCTACTTTGGATAAGTCATAACATCAAAAAATCGACATTTAGACTAAAACTGATGACAGTTCCTTACCTGCAACGTTTGGCAATGCTGTGCAGTAACACAGCATAAGAGATTAATGTTTCAAGTTTAGGACTCTTCACGAGTCCATACATTTCTGAATCAAGCCTGAAATTTCTTGGCCTACATTTTAAATGGAGTTGCCTCTGAATGTGCTCCTTAGAGGAGGAGCAGCTAAGCTACACTGGTGCATGCACACAAATTGCTGTGCAAGACAAAGCTGTACTATTAGCGTAAATATATTCTGAGAGCACCAGAAATATCAGGAAAATTGTAGTACCTAAATCAAAGATATCTAAAAAATATTATCATAAATAATTTTACTTGATGTGTAAATCAATTTTCTCTGCTTAAATTAAGACATTTTATTTTGGCACAACAGAAGAGACTTTGCAAAAGTAACTGAAGTGATTTGTCACAGTAGGTTTTTTTCACCCTATCAGTCTTGTTGAGGAAAAGACATTGAGTGTCATGAATTCCATCATTCAATCTCCAATATTATATTTCACTTTTCTCCCTACTGAAGTTCAAAATGAGCATAGGATGTCAGGCACTTAGCACTGCATTGCAAAGACGTGAGCTTTTTAGACAGACTATTACAAGTTCTTATCAGCACCACCATATGCTACAAGACAGAATGCACATAAATCTGTCAACACACATAATTCTCCTTTTCCGATTAAAGAATACCTTATAGAGAAACCATACATACTCCTTTTCTCCAGCATTACGACCCTGTTTATGGATATACAAATGCAATTAATCTGCCAGGGAAAATAAGAAACCAATGTATTTGAAACAGAGAGGACCTGATTTGCCCATGAACTATTTCAAATCAATTTCCTGTATGTAATTTCATCGCCAGACTTGTAAAAATACTTCCATCTAAACATATTAACATTCAGTAAGAGGATATAAGAAAGTACCTAATCTCTAATTTTTTTTCAAATTTGGATGACTTATGTAATTACGGAAGAAAAATCTTTCTTCACTTTTAGTAATAATTTTATCATCAGTCCAATAAGGAGTATACCAACCAAAAAAAAAAAAAAGGAAAAAGAAATCCTGTATACAGTGTGTGACAAAAAACCCTGTATATTTCCCAAACAGCATATGAGTTATTTCTGAAGAGAACAAAGAAAGAAAAAGAAAAAGAGCAAAAAACTAAAACCAAACCAAAACAAAACCAAAAAAACAAACAAAAATAAACACACAAAAAACCACAAAGAAACAAGAAACAACAACCAAAACCAACAAACAAATGAAAAACCCCAAACAAATAAAAATACCAGCCTTTGTGATTATCATTAAAAAAAATAATAATTTCTTTTTTTCTTTCAGCTGGGTAGGCATATAAACTGAGAGTGGTGAACTCCACTGATATATATTATCAGAACTTTTCATAAATAAAAAATTTTATCATCATTGTAGCTTGATGGTCTGGGAATATCAAGAAAAGCAAGTATCTTCTCTCATGTGTAAAAAGATGATCTTAAAAACAATGTGAAAGAGTAACGCTGGATTCCCCCAGACTCTAAGCAGCCCATGTGTCATCAATGAAATGTAGACTTCAGAGGTGTGCAAAAATTGCTGTTCGAGTAATGAGCAAAGCCCCAAAACAAAGAACAAGTGTCTCCTCTACATAAAATACACTATGTATTGTAAATTAAGATATATCATAGAGTTGCAGACCAATGAAAAAAAGCAAGATGTAAATCATTTTAGAAAACATTAAACTACCTCAAGAAGACATTAAGAATGAGAAGAAAAAAAATATATACTCCTTCAAAGAGGAGGAAAAAAAATCATCACCAGCTTCAAACTCCTCTCTTTCTTCAATTCTGGATCCTGACAAGTCATTGCAACCCCACTCTGACTCATTTAGGATCAGAGAAGCAATAAAAGGATGACCACAAAGCCTGATTTAACCATTTTAAACATATTAGTAACAGCATCTATTTGATATTAATTTGGACAGTAACTGTAAGTATAATTTCAACTGAACTAATGTTAATATCTATGTTTCATCTTAGTAAAATCTGTTAGGATTTTAAGGCAATGAACAACACATTTCCTTGTTTTGCATTTAATGTATGTCCTCCTTTTTGTCCATAGCAAGATTTTGAGCTTTACAACTATGGTAAGTAGGTTATACAAAGGAATGTAATTTAAAGGCTACATAATGTTGTAACAGGAAAAACAATATACAAACCAGAAAACAGAGAAGATACAAGTATCCAGCCATACAGACAGCACAGTGGTTTTCCAGTCATTAATTAGTCCCTAGTCATGCAATGATACTCTGCAGAACAACTTTCTAAATTAAGTTGGATAGTTAAAGTGACAAGATCATAAATACAAACTATGTTGATAAATACATATATTTCTATTTTCCATACATGTGTGTATTTTGCCTGGGGAAACATTTGCACATTCAAGAGGAAACAGCCCTTGACCTCACAGGTACTAATTCCAACAAGGAAAATTGTGAACAAGATTAATTAGGCATTAGTGAAGCAGTTAAAAAGAAAAAAAAAAGGAATACATTAATTGAACAAGATTACAGACAGGCAGCATGACAAAGATGCTTTTAAGTGACAAGACATTTTTTAAAGAAATATTGTGTTTGACAAAAAAAAATTAAATTATTATGCAAATCATGTTTGCATGCATGATGCTTGCCAGAAGTTCATTTAACCTTATTTCATTTCCTCAGTCCTGGAATAAAAAGTAATTACAGTACAGAAGGCCAAATTAATATATGTGAACCTTCTGCTACGGTTTTCTTGAAATTCACCTTTTGCACTCTCTGTATCGACAACTTTTGTGCCTTTAATAACTTTAACCTTTCGTGATCTTGGAGGACCTGATTTATTTTTCTAAGCTACTAATAGTAAAAGATAGGAGTCATAGTGGCTGGCTACAGGGAACAAACCAGCAAGCTCCAGACCAGAATTAACAGAGAGATGTTGTTTGTTGTCCCAGGAATTTAAGAAGTTTAACCTAATGCTATTTGCACTACAGTCTAGGCTAAAAGAGCAACAAACTATGTCACCTGCAGCACGTTATCACTGCTCTAAGTGGTTTAATGGCAATGTGCCTGCACATTTCCATACCAAATATAGTACAATAAGCTACTTTCAAGGTCTTCCTCTCTTAATTGCTCATTGATTACTCGCCATTCTTTACAATGAGAACCCCTGAGTTTAATTGGAATCAATGGTGACAAATGGTGTACGGTCCCAAACCCTTACTACTGACTTAATTGGAGAGATATTCACTTCCAGTTTTAGTCGTAAGTATTAAATGCTACCTCACCTGTTTTGCTATTCTGCTTTACAGCAACACTCAGTCCTTTACCATTTTGTTTGATATTTGATCTGAACTGCTCTGAACTGCATCACCTCAAAATGTTTTGTTTATTTGCTCTCTAACACAAAAGTGTTCTTTTCATGTCTTTTAGAACACTTTTACACCCTTCTGCCTGAGAAGGTCGTTATCCTGTGGTCCACATGCACTTTTCAATCTTAATATCAACACAAAGTAGTGGTTATTTTCAGTATTCAGCAAAAGCAACAGACCTCACCTAAGGCAGTGGAAATAGGCTTCCATCATGCATGTCCATATTACCTTCTAGCTTAGGAAAGGTCAATATAAAATATGCTGTCATTTAAGCTGTGGGAGATCCAATTATGAGGAAAAAAGCAGATTATTAGACTAAGTACATCTATGTACATCACTATGGCAAATACATTTTTAGACAGGTGTGCACTGAAGCAATTATATTCTAATTATATACTTGTAACAAAATTTTTATCACACTTAATTTAACACATGACGTAACCTATTCCAGAGGAATACAATTATAAAAGTTTTAGTGTCATGTTACTACTAGGAAACAAGCATTTCTGCAGTGTATCTATACAAGATTTTAGGCTAATCTTACACTCATCTAGGAAAAATAGAAGATAAGTCTTGGAAGGATCATTGGAGTGAAGCTAAATAATATCAGTTAAAATCAGCAGGTTCTCAAATAATGTCATAACTTTTAAATCTAACTTTTTAAACTACAATAAATGACAGATTTATGAGTTTAAGCTATATCTGATATCTGATCCTTGGAAACATGAAACAAACTTCATTAATACAAAACAGAGAGCTAACATACAGCGGTACTTTAGCTTAATAAACAATGACTTTGAAAGACCCTTCTCAGCTTAATAGTTCACTTATATTGATTACACCAAGATTTTCTTTTTAGCCACTTTAATTCAGATAGTCAATATAACATTTTGGCTGTTATACTTTATTGCTTTAAATTATTCAGGAAAGGAAGTACAAGGGCAGACAGATAAGGTCTTTTTCTTTCTTGCTATAAGTAACGTATATTGTCTTCACCTTTGCTCTACTTTCTCTTTTCTCACCATGCAATTTTCATTTTGATGCTCTTTAATTGATCACAGTCTGATTTCAATATTTAGTTCTTTTTTTCTTAAGTCCTATAAACCAAATAATTAGAGAAAGTAGAGTGATATTCTTCTAGACAGAAGAGTGACAAAGCAATGTAGAATACATTAAGATATCTTGGAATTTGCAATCTACTTTTGGTCACCTGCATTAGTCAAAATGAGGTTTAGATCTTTACAATGAAGTTTAGATCTTTACCTCACAGCTAAGAAAATTGCAGGTATGCAATATTGTTACATGCAGCAAAATGTTAATAAAAAATACAGCAGTTATTTCTAAAATGTCATTATCATTTTTATAATACAACGACTTTACACTGGTAGGAAATTTAGGATGCTCGCTTTAGATGCACTGTAAATGAAGACAGTTTTCTTCTCCACTGACAAAACATTCAAATCATTATTGTATGTGCTTCAGTCCCTGAATTACCCTTTTAGGGTACTTTTTTGAATGTGTCTATATTATGGTTCCCACAAGAGGCAGACAGCATGTATCAACACCAGTCAAACAAAAAAGAAAGGCTTGATCATTGCTTTACTTGCTCTGATAATGAAGATCAAAAGGTCTTTACAAACTTCATAACAGAGTTCTCAAGTTGAGCCCAGCTTAGCACTAGGCTGAAGAGCTGTGGCAGAAATAAAACTTCTATGTTTAGATTATCCATTTGATTGAATAAAGCTTAGTCCCATTTCATCCTGGGAAAATGACATCTGGTCCACAGTGTATCTTCTCCTGGAACACATGGGATACTTAGAATCTCTAATATTACTTAAGAATAAAGTTAGGGAATGTAAATCCAGAGTAAAATATAATAAAATGTTCCCTCTGTTTCACTTCACTTAAAAGCAAAATATGCTGTTTCTTACCACATGTCATTTTCATATGTTCCCAGGTTGTTACCTCTGTTTTATGCTGAGACAAATTATTCAGCTGAGTAACTATTATAACTATATAACAGTTATATTAGTGGCAGAAGTTAACTATTATAAATATTATAACTATAAACAGGCACATCTCCTGCACAAAGTTTAGAACACCCAAACTCTTTATGTCATAGTCCCCTAACAAAAAAAAAAGGAACTAAAGTATCAGTGTCTTAGTTAATGAAGTTAAAATTATCATCTAACACTTAATAACAAATTATAATATAATGAAGTTTATAATTTGGAAGAATTTTTGGACAGAGATCATGACCTTAATTATTGATGCAATTTCTAATGAGGGAATTCTAGCATTCCGAGTAATTTTCAATTACAAATTATATATAAATGTTAAATCTTACATCTTGGTATTTTGAATTCTATGGCATACATCAAGATATTTTAACACAGCTATTCAACTGAGCACAGGGCTAAGAGGCTGAAAACTTGGCTTATCAACTCACAGTAGAAAGGTCTATATAGTGTTACAGGAATTTATGGGAGCTTTTTAAACTTTTTTTAACCTTATGAAACTCAATAGTACATATAATTTGCAGTAGTCTTTGAATGTTAAGCTCTGCAGGGTGTCATCATTATCTTGAAAGACACGGAGAAGCTTAAAAAAGTCCTTGGTGCACAGGGGAAGATGAGGATTGTGATGGACAGTCTTGTAGCAACTTTTTTTTTTTCAATAAGACTGCTGCTGTGGTAGGAATGCACAACACCAAGACAGATTACTTTGATCAAATTCACATAGCCTGAACTCCACAAGAACACAAAACCCAAAGTATTATTCTCCAGTTTATGGGTCCTTATATTTAAACATATCCAATGCTTAAGCATTCCCTTCATCATCCAGTGAAAAAAAAAGAACATGCATAATAAACATCTATACTGAATCATACCTTCCTACTGAAACCATGACTGTCTTGCTGGTAAAATCATTAATGGAATTGGAAACAAAAGTGTACATACTTTCTTAAAAAGAAGAGACAAACGATAGCTATTTGGCAGTCAGGTGTAAGAAAATGTGAAGGATGAATCTTGTCCTAGAAATTGTTTTTTGGACTGGGCCAAAGAAAGAGAAGAAATTGGGTCTAGAAAGAGAAGAACAATAAGGTGACCTTATTGTTTTCTACAACTACTGAAAAGGAGGTTGTAGCCAGGTGGGAATCGGCCTCTTCTCCCAGGCAACAAGAGGAAATGGCCTCAAGCTCTGCAAGGACAGGTTCAGGTTGGACGCTGGGAATAATTTCTTTACTGAAATGGTTGACACCTTTGGAATGGGCTGCACAGGGAAGTGGTGGAATGCTCTCTGGAAGAGTTCAAGAAACTAGATGTGGCACTTAGTGCTGTGGTTTAGTTGACGTGGTGGTGTTTGGTTGAAGGTTGGACTTGATGATCTTGGAGGTCTTTTCCAACCATAATGATTCTATGAGCACTATCACCAATCTTAGGTGTCACAACTGAAGTCAGGCAATACAATATTTTCAGCACCACTGAATACTCATTATTCAGTGAGGAGAAGTTAACTTTAAAATTAAATTCAATATGTCAACTTGCACAGCACAGAAAGCACACAGGTTATTTCCAAAGCAAAGTGAACATCTGTGATACAGACGTAATTCACATTTATGGCAGCTGCCACACATGTACCATAGTTCATAAAGTGCTATTTTTCCCATTTCTAGTTACTATTCTTCATATATTTGAAGGACAGCACTCTAGACATTCAAACCTGGGACAAAGCTTCTAATTTGAAATAAAGAACTTGTGCTATATATTCTATGATTTAAACAACAAGGAATAAAAACTGGTTATGAACATGAGAGAATTATGACAAAAACCTCAACCCCCTGGTATGCCCCATATAATTTTCAAAAGGCAGAATGCAGAAAGAAAAAATAATATTCAAAGAGACAAGAAAGCATATAGCAGTAACCTAATCAAATCACATTTAACATGTACCAAAAAAAAAAAGAAAAAAAAGCCTTTTTAAATCTGGAAGAATAATCTCCTATCTCTCTTCCTCTCATTTTCCAAGCCCTTCAGGCAGTTCTAGTGACAAGAAATATGGTCCATATGTATGTTCTGATACCACATTTATAGAATATCAGGAATAGCAGCCTCAAAGTTATTATATCTCTAAATTACTTTCTGTTAATACAAAATTGAACAATCTATAAAGGCAATATGATTATATACATATATAATTAGAAAAAAAAAATCAGGTCATGGTCAGAAAGTCTTTATTTTAACAAGAAATATAGCTTCAGGCTAATGATGTTTTCCACCATTGGAAACCAAAAAAAGGCAAGTCAGGCTAATTGTTCTCCATGATAAGCTGGCTACTACTCAATAATTTTTGTGATTCTAGTGGAATTTGGTTAAAGCCAGAAAACCTGAGGCTAACTAGTCAAGTTTGACTTTCCCTGCTAAAAAGGTTCCTTCATCAATTATATTTAGGGGGGAAAAGGACCTAAAATACTTTTCATGAAAATATTGTTTTGCATCTCTTTAAGACCCTTGATGCTAACTGCATAAACAAGACAGCACGGTGAACTCAAGCTACTTTTGGTGTAATTTGGGACCCAGCCAGGCCTCTGAGACAAATCATACACCTGGTTGAGTAATTTCAATGTGCAGCCCCCCAGGAACCATTCTGTCTGAGGCTTTAGATTTGCCCTATCTCATCTGAAAAGTACTTTGCCTCCAAAACATACGGACATCACGAAGGCTCCCAGATGCTGCAGACATCTCTGAGATGTCTTGAGGGACCTGAAAGACCTTGTCCTCCCACAAATCCCCCATGGGTCTCCCCTCCCATGCAGTTCTGAAAATAACAGGAGAAAGTGGTCCACAGCACAGAACGGCTCAAAAAAAAAATTATTACATCTCAATTATCTTATTTATCTTACTCACAGTGAAATGGATAATATATAAGAAATATGAAACTTCCTAGTCTTGAATCTTGCCTTGACTTTCACCCTTTGGTGTATGCTGTACCTATGCCTTTGCAGGATAGTTTGGTCATAACCAAACTATATATTCCTGTAAAAATCCTATTATTAATTTAAATTTGTAAAATGATTGATTATTATGCAGCTACCATTTTACTAATTCATTTGAATTAATCATATTTTAAAAGAAAAAAATTAGAATAATTAGAAAAAAGCCCCTAATTGCAGTAGTTTAAACTTTGGTATTTGGAAAGGAATGTTACCATACAACATAATCACAGGCAATATTTTGTGCATAATTCAATAGTTTTCCTAGTTTAGGAGCTAAAATAAAAAGTATTGAAGTGAAACGTAATTTCCAGTTTCCCTTTCGGGATTTCTGTGTTCAATTATTGATAATCAAAATAGTGATTCAATCACTTTCAAAACTAATTATTTCTAAATTATCCATTAGCTGTTCCAACTTTTTTAATTAAAGTAAACAGCAAGCAGCTGTTCTTCCACAGTCACTACCTCCTTCTTGTAACTGAAGCCCTTTCATTTTCTATCTTGACTCAAATTAAAATACTCTTTGCTAATTCTATCCAATTATTTTTACCCTCTAGTATATAGAATTCCATTAAATTTCAAGCCATCTTCGAAGGCAAGTGAAGGTGTACAGAGAATGAGGGTGTGCATACATTTAACAAAAAAAAAATAGAAGTTCATATAATCTGATTTATGTGGACAGAATCAGAGTACTTATTATGGGGATATTATAACATTTAAAATTTAAAATGCAAATGTCTCCATTAGGTTAAGCAAAAAAAGAAGACAGGTCTCTAAAATAAACCTCATGTGCTGCCCAGCTATATAAACAAGTTTTTGGTTTTATTTCTTTGGAGAATTCACTGTGACTATAGAATGAAGGGAGAGAAAGAAATTTCTTATGACACTTAGAGATTTTGAGAAGCTCCCATGGAGAAAGGTATGATATATTTTTTATAATCTTTGTGAATTTCAATAAGAAAATTTAAAGCATTGAAGCAATATTTCATTGAGATAAAAATAAACAGCAAATGAGAATCTTTTTTTTGTCTTATAATCACCTCCTTTATTTTGAAAGAATAGACATGTACTTTTTTAAAAATTTATTTCAGAAATTACTCTTGTTTTTTAACACTTTTTTGGTTCTTTTTTTCCTTAGCATTTTATGCATTTTTTTTTCCTTAGCACAGTTCTGTCCAGAGCTTTTGCTTAATTTTTTCTGGGGGGGAGGACAGGGCAGGGCAGGGGAGAGGGATGGGTTTTTTTGTTTGGTTTGGGGTTTTTTTGGAGTGCATGCACAGATTGCAGACTGTTAAGGCAGGAGATATGGAGACAGGCAGAATAAGCAGAGAGAGTCCAAAACAATTCCACTGAGAGTTTGGATGTGTATATCCCTTCCTCAGTTCTTTGGAATATATATGCTGTCAGATGTTCATTGCAGACATGATTTCAACAGTAGTGACAATTATTTCTTAAAATTTCAGAGAATGTGGAAAAAAAGCCCTGTTGCCTAAAAGTATTCCATTAAAATTTCACATCATACTTCTTTCTCTTTTGTTGGTCAAGAGAAGAAATAAATCAATGTTTCTCTGCTTTCACTATAATGACACCACACAAAATAGATGGATAGTGGAAAGTTCCATCAAATTCCCCCTGTCACAAAGGCTCAAGGAGTAACACGAAGAGCAAAATACAGGAAACCCCTAATGCACCTAAATATATTCCCAGGTGGAAAGAGCAAGGATAAAAGGCTGTGGTCCACTGAACAGGACACTGATCAAGGAACAGAAGACTTTTGACTCCCTTACTAGCTTCACTGCTAATCCAGTCTGCACTCATGCTTATGTGACCTTAATGCCTCATGACTCAGAATTCCCATATGGGCAATAACTGCAACAGCCTTTTACAGATAGCTTCTGTTGCACCAGATCTAAATCCAAAATTTTTACACCTGTTAGTTTAAAGCTAGGTTTTCATCTAAGATTTAAAGTGAGCAGAATTTAGTAGAAAAGAAACCACTTAGAGCTTTTACTGTGGTTCGCAGGAACAGAATGTCAGTCTCCACAACATACTTTGTGTCACTCAATCAGCAAAATGCAAAACTAGGAGGCAAGGTTTACCTATCCAAACATGGAGATTTCAATTCAGCCCCTATGACCTTAAACAGAAAAACTATAGGGATTTTTCCCCATTTTTCTTTAAAATGTTAAATCATAGTATTTCAAATTTGGATCAAGTGAAATCAGTTAATCCTTAGCATATATCGATGATGTTCAATAGCACATTATCATCTCCAGAAATTTTTCACTAAACTGACAACATCTCTCCTAAATTGGCTACAAGTGTAGTGAAACATCTGTTTTTATATATCGTTGAATAGAATGACTCAGTTTAATGTTTACTGGAACCATGAGTTCAATTAAACACAAAAATCATATGAACAACAGAGTTTAACTGCCCAAATGAAATCTTGGGATTTTTTTTAATCAAATCCCTTGCAATGCATCTGTGAACACTTCATTGTTCACATTTGCAACAGTAACATGTATTAAGGCTGATGTTTTGTCCTCTCTAAACATTTAAATTATATCAAGTGCATTAGCAAGTGACATATTACCCTCTAAAAGCTTTAAGGAATACCATTGCTTTTAACATGTACTCTTCCATATTTGTTAATGAAGCATAATTTGAAGTAAGTGCATGATGTCTATTGCAAAGCATGACAGCAATCATTTTTCCAAGGATGTGTGCATTGCTTAACTTATAAATTGTTCTAAAACCCATGTGCTGATTTCTAGTGCCTGAAAAACAGACACAAGGAACACAAAAGACTTGCACTTTGCTACAAAACATATAGTAAGAGGCTTTAGTTCTTCTGATGAGGTCTGCCATCTTGCAGGCACCAAGTTCTAAGTACTAATCACAGCAATAACAAAATATTTTATGCGTATACAGAAATACATGATGATATCTGAGGGTGGGTTGGGAAACAAAAATCATGAGCTGTTTTAAATTGATTGCACACAGAGATTTCAAATCAACATTTCCAATGATTTATACTATTCATAAAAAACTGCACAAGCAAGCATATGACAAAAAAGTTTGCTGATGCTGATACCTGTGCTGACAATGAAAGTCTAGTCATTAAGTGTTGAAAGAATATAATTTGTGTTAAATCTGTAAGAACAGAGTGAAACGTAGAAATAGATTAATGGCCTTGTGCACAAAAACTTTGACTTAACAGACAAGAAACAAAAGTATCCATCTTACTGTTTTCTCAACTCAATGTTCTTTCTCACAGTCAAAGTCTCATTATTTAAGTTCATCTGGATGAAAAAAGTGCTGATTTCATTCCAGGCTATTACTTTAGATACTTATCTGCTTAGTGACAGTGTACAGCACCTAAGAACATTAAGGCTATCAAGAAATTCCATTACCTGGCCCAGGGACAGAAATGATGTCTTACACAGTGAAATGCCTAATGTTTCAATGTACTCTTACTGCAAGGGAAGATTAATAAACATCATCACACAGAGAAGCTGTATCTTCCTGTGAAAAATTTTATGTATAGATCAAATGTATAGGCTGAGTTGCCAGCAATCTCTTCTGAAAGCAAGCACAGCAAAGGCCCTATGAATCTTTAATAGCCACACATTAGAATACAAATTAGAGTAAGTTATCTTTTAAAGGGACAAAGTGTGACTCTCCTAGTTGAGACAGATCAACAAGGGATTTGAAAACAAATTTTTCCAGGCCTGTTTGAAAGTTTAAAGAGTCAATCCTTATCCTAGGAACTTTCAGTGGCTTTTAATGTTGTATTAAACACTGTCTATCCATCTGCTTTCTATGCCTTCGTATTTCCCTTCCAAGCCTCTGAGACCTGTCTGTGCTCACTTCCTCTTCAAGATCCCTTCTCTCCAACATCCCCATTTTTCTCATTTCTTTTTGGCCAGTCTGCCTTTCAGAAGGTTCTTTCAGGTGAGTAGTTTCATTTGTTCTCAAGGAAGACATAGTCTCATTTCTGTCCATGAACTTGCAGGCAGTCTTTGGGTGGGACCCATGTTAATCTTTTCTGTATCATTGCATTTTGACTTTCACTTTTTTTTAATACGCACTACTTTCCTCAGCTGTAGATAGTATGAATTTCTTGGCTTATCTCAGTCTTCAGAAGAATTGCAGTTTTTCAAGGACAGAGGAATTCAGCACTTACTTAAATACATACATTTATCAACAAATACCACTGATAACAGAAGTTTCAGTGAGCCTTTTTAAAAAATTAAAATCTCTTTCACCTGATAAGATGTCCTTTTCTCTTGGATCGATTCAGTAATTTTTTTTTTATTTATCATGCATATTCCTAAATTTTTGGGAAAGCCTGTTGAATATTTTTCCTTTTGCATTTGAAAGAAACCAGAAAGTCACTTAGTCATTTAATAGTTAAAATGTTAAACAATATCTGATACAATCTCCAAGTGCACAAGAAAAAAGTTTATACAATTTTCAGATAGTGCTTTACATTGACAGAACATCTTCTAATAATGTAATGAAAAACTGTTTAATAATATATACCTCTACCTCAGATGGACTTACTGAATATTATTAGTATTTGTGCAGTGTTCTGAGGATGTGAGAGGCTCCATAAAGGACAACTATTACTGTTACAGATGACAGCTGAAGCACAGGGAATTGCAAGACACAGGGGACAAATATTGCCTAAAGATAACCCCCTGAAAAAATATTTCAAAACAGGCATCAGTTTCTGTGGTTGCCTGAGTGATTTTCATCTCGAGGGACTAACTTCAGCTCCATAAGATAATGCCAGTAGATGTGTTAAATTTAGCCATTTTAACCAGTCACTGAAATTATCTTCATCTCTCAGTTTTATACAGTCTAAGCCATTCCTCAGTTAAATTGTGCAATGAATGAAGAAGTCTAGGCTGTAGTGATCAAATCCAGTTTTTAAAGAGTTTAGAAGTCAATTTATTCAAATAGAAGTCTACATATGTTATGAATTCATTTTATCGTGTAGACATTTAAAGATATTATATAACAGTATTTTTAATTAATATTTATCAAGCATTTCAAACATTTACTAGAAAGTGATAATGAATAGGATGACAGGGTATTTATAGAGAAAACAGAATACAGGATAAACCAGGCGAGGAAAGGAGCTATACATTAAATCGTGTTAACTACATATCATCCACATTAAGAAGGAACACAGAAACCAAGCATCCTGAAACCAATGGAAATACAGATAAAGGAAAATACCTTGCCTAAGTACCCATGATAGTAACAATGAGAGCAATTTGCTAAGAAGTCAGAGACAATATTAATGAAAGCTTTGCCCGGCATATGCAGACTCCATAACAGTTATGACCATTGGAGGTGACATTTATGTCTCCTATTTATGACTCCTTGAACTGATTAATGAGGGAACACACCAGAAGAGAGATTTGTCATCAATTTGGCATAAGATTTGGTACAGAATGTAGCACTTGAAGATCATAATATAGTCAAATTTCATATCATCTAAGAAATTTAAAAGTTAAAGAA
>VWZV01009588.1:45327-108448 GCA_013397155.1 Irena cyanogastra | reverse complement strand
AGCCGTGCCGAGCCTGCGGCGGGCGGGCGCGCTCAGACACACGTAGGCTGCCAGAGTATGCCGTGGGCAGCGCCAAAGTATGCAAAGGAAAAATGCTATTAGCTCATCAGCGCTGGAGAGACTAGAAACGGGGTGGCGGGGAGGGGGAAGGGGCCGCTGGCGAGAGAGGAAACATGTTTCTGGAAAATGTGCTGGCCGGCACATCTCCCAGGCTGGAGCAGCTGCTGGTGACCTTCGTCTCAGCGCTGAGTAACAGTCGGATCCCCTTGATGACCTCTTAATTAGGAGAAAACCTTCATCAAATAAACTCTTGACTATTGACTTTTGGGTTTTGTGCATATGAGTCACACGAGAAATATATTGGCGATGATCCTCTCGGAGTAAGTTTTCATTGAAAAGTGAAATTTCACATGGGAGAGGCTTAGCCCCATCACCAGAACAAATAAACCTAGTTTGGGTAGTGTCTCCCCAAAATCGTGCTGGGGAAGAGGAGCAGGCTGAGCCCCAAAAGCCTCTCCCTTCCTTCCTGCTTTTACAAGAGTTCATCGAGGCTGTGTTTTGATAAGTACAATCACCCAGTAAGGCAAATGAATTAAGGTCCATGGATTTCAGCCAAAACTTCTTTTGGGTGTATTTTTCCAAAGGCTGTTTGCTTATGAATCCTTGCAAAGGAATTGAGGGGAATACAAAAAGTTCTCCTTCACCGAACGTTTGGTGGTGAGAATATTTTAAGTGAGTCCTGTCAATGATGATCGGTCTGGGCTGGAGGTTTTCACTTTACTCAGGATTCAAGGCACCCTCAGACAACTACCAGCTTCCCCAGGTCGGGTTGACTGATCACATGTGGATATATGTGGCCAGGTGGATACTGAGACTGGATTTTGATGTTTTTGTACATTTCTCTTGCCATTTGTTGTGTTGCAGTTTATTTTAATTGCATATTACTTTAAATGGTGCACACCTCATAATAGAAAACCAACAAAATGTGGTCCCGCATTGTGGCCGTGATGGATGGTGAATGCTGATTTACACTGCTATAGAATTATTAGTTGCAGTGCCCATCTTTAAAGTACTTTCACCACCCTGAAATCAGTGGTGCCACCCTGCATGTCAAAAGTCTCCCTGTGGACTGGGGGTCATTGGCTCTGACTGGTGCTGGCACCAGCTGCTTGCCACGCCAGGCTTGCTGGCCCTGCTCTAACCATAAAAATGGTCAGACTGCAGAACACTGAGGAGCACAGGGCGCTTGTGCTCCAAACACAGCAAAGCCTTCTTACTTGAGAACATATCCAACAGCCAGGTGGGTGCTTGCTGCCATTGCTGGCCAGCACCAGGATGGTGGGCAGCATCTGCTTGGACTGGGCCTCCAACCAGAACAGTAACTGATGTCTTTCCACAGGCAGGTTTGCTAGTTTGGGCAGTCTGCTGCAGAGATGGTTTGGTTTGGGTTCTCTTATTCATTGTATTTGCAGGCTGCTCATCCCCTATGATCTTTCTCATTGTGGCTTTGAAAATATTATTCTCCATTTAAGGGTTTGCCTGGAACAATCAGTGACTAAAGCTGAGTAAAATGGAAAGGTTGAAGATAGGGAAAATGCAACACTGAAGGAATGAGATTTCTGTCTTTTTAATCTTCCTCTAAACCTTACTAATGTTACAAACAGCAGGTTGTTGCCCAATGTGTGATATTAGACAATGTTTCCACACAGTGGGATTCCAGCCATTTTTTCTTATGCCTGATTAAGTTACTATTTTTCATGAAACTGGAGAAAGCATATTTGGGGCTGGCATTCTCACCCATCTATCAGCCATTCACACTGTTGGCCATTTTTTTCCATAGCAGGAGTTCAATTTGTTAATTAATTTAGGGTTCATAATGCCTGAAAAGCATTACTAGCATCACTAGAGAGTCATGTCCTTCCCTTAGCATTAAGTGCCTGTGTTCATTTAACTTCTTTCCTCTCCCCACAGGTTGCCTAATTACACCAGGTTTTTGCATCATGGGTCTGAAAAGACCATCAAAAAGTTCTGTGACCTGAGGTGTGGAGGTGAAAATTTCTGCAATACTTTAAAAATACTCATAAGCAAGTCAGGTAGTGTGACTGCTTTAAAACTGCCCTAAAAACTGTCAAGAACTCTGGTACTAAACTTTCTCAGAAGGTTGATACAGCTGCTTTGTAAAATCCAGATCTGATACTGATCACAGTTAATTTAGTTACTTAAGCATTTGCTTACCCCTTTATTTTTTGTCTGGAATGGCTGATATGCCTGGGTACTTGTTGCACTGGGGATTTTGATTTCTGCCACCTACAGAAATAAATACAGTGTATATCAACTGAGAAACAAAATCTTCCTTCACTAAAAAATTACACTAATTAAAGCAGATGTCAGTAAGTAATTGCAGTAATGTCTCAAAACCTGGTATCAGGTGGTAACTTATATTTAAATTTATGTTTAATTGTAAGGTTTTAGCAGTTCTCATTCAGATCTTACAAATAGAAAAATGTCTCCAATGGCATTAGAAGCATTTGGAGTTACCTTATTGTGTACACTACTGCTAAACTGCTAATTCAGTTGTGAATCTTGAAAATGGAAAAACATTGACCTATTCACCACAAAAATCAACAAAAATACCCCAAACAAAACCAAAGCTATTTGAATTTGGCATGTCTTAATACATGTCCTAAGACACACATTTTAAGGTTCTTTAGTCTATTTGATATGTGTATGGAAAAAGTATAATAGTATAAAAAAGGGGAAGTAATTTTAAATGTCAGTTTACATCAGTCACATTGTTTGTTACTTTTAATATTATTTTTAAAATATCAGCTCTGTAGTTATGGGTCAGATAATTCGTGTTCTTGTTTTGTCAAAAACTGGTATGCTTAACTAGGGTCATACACATAAAACAAGAAATAGAAATAATTTTATAAAATCCTAACAGAAAGCTAGACGAACTTAATATGTGTTAAGTATATTCACAGACTGGTATTTTTTCACTTTGGATTGAAGGGTTGTTTTTTGAGGAGTCACTACAAGAAAAATCTTGAAAAGTAGGGGTTGGTTTCAGCTTTTTCTACCTGGGAAATTCTCAGTATACTAATCTGATTTATGCTTGAACAGACAAAGAATTTACTCTCATTCTACTGTTTGCATAAACACTGAGTTGCAACTAGATTATTCAAAATCATCTTATTTTGTAGATCTTATAATACTTTTTATAACTTGCCATGTTTTGCATTTAGATATTAAAAATAGTGTAATTTTGTTGCACACCAGAACACTGCGGATTTTTCTGAAGCATATTTTACAGAAGGTCCAGGTATCTTTATTTAAGAAGTCACTTGTGAATCTACTGGATTAAAAGATTCCTAATTTTAATGAGTTCCCCTTAATAATTGGGATTAAGATGTAAAGGTATCCTTTACGGAACATGAGCTTTACTAGAAACTAAGGATGCTGAGCACTTCCAGATTCAGGTCTGTAATGAGATCATTTTTTTTTTTTTTTAACAAACCAACTTAATTAGAGACAAGGGTTATAGACTTTTTCTGACATCAGTAGTCTTTTGAGCAGACAGTTATTATTTTTACAAAAGTTAGTCTGTCAGTTAAATTTAGCTACCCTTTGTATGTCTGATTTTGAAGTCTCTAATCAGGCAACTTTCCACTACCATACGTAAAACGCAAAAGTAAACTTTCAGACTTTTTTTTCTGCTCTGGACTTGTAAAGCAACAAACAGATTTCTGTTGATTCAATGAACTTGTCAATTTGTTGAAAAAAGAAAATTATTATGGTTTTATTAGCAGGAAACATCCTCAATTTGAAATTAATAGCCAAAATGCCACCTGTCCCTTATCTAATATTTTGGGTTTATCCATCTGCAAAATACCAGTTTGTGGTTGCTTTGTTTTATGCACCATGGGTAGAACTGCTGAATTGCAAATACCTGCACCAGATGAGGTAAATTAATCACACTTGTCTATCTCTTCAGGATATGACAGCTTGATCAAGAAAAGCAGCTGCAGGACCTGAGACAGGTGTTGCTCTTTTCTTGCATGGTGAGGGCTGAAGACAAAGCCTCCTGATATCAGTGAATTTGTCAAATCAGAGGTTTACAATGGTTTTAGAGGTTGTAATGGTTGTATGGTACAGAGGTTTTAATAGCAGTATTATTAAGCCTAGAGTATTGATGTGTTGCTAAAGCTGAACATGAGTGGTTTCACAGGATGCAGTTACATGGTTTCTTTCTTGAATGTAGATTTTAATAGAGCATAGTGGATATTAAACAAAAACCTTTCACTTCTTGAATTTGTGATGTGTTCTGCCTCTTTATATTTTTTCTAACTTTCCTATTTGTTTTCTGTCTTCCAAGATTTCTATAAAAGTGAGATTTCTAAAAATGTGAGATAAATAGATAAATATGCAGTGACTGGAAATTTAGTCAGAGATCTGAAAATCCACCAAAGCTTTTCCTTTTCTTATACATCAGCATCTGTAATGAAAGCTTCCCTACCTATTGTCTATGTAGTATTCATTGCAGTGGTACTCAAGTTGCCTGACAACACATACAAAGAAACAGAAATCCAGGACACTCAAAGTGAAGAGCCCATTATCTGTGCATTAACTAGTACTGTGACAGGTACTAGAGTTAGCTTCATTTAGCAAGGTCAATAAAATTCGGATTAGACTGCACAGTGCATGGGTAAACAGTGCCTTACTGCTTAGGGAGTTCAGCCCTGTGTTGTCTCCACAAGCTGGGCAGGTGCTAAAGGACCGCCCACCGTTCAGACACAAAGACCTGATTTCACTCAAACTCGTGAACACTGAGGAGAGGTTACTGTGAAAAACACAAACTGTATGCACAGGCATATCTCTGTTGTGACAGTGCTCCAAAACCAGTCTTCCCTTCGGCATATTTTGCACAGAAGCAAGAAAACCCACTAGTAAACCCAAGCTGAGGAAGGCTTGAGAGAATTGGTTTTGAACGAAGACACTTTCCAGGTTGAGATTATGTATGAAGGGAGAAAAATTGATAGCTTTCCAAATCCGTCATTTTCCTCTCATCTTCAGCAGGGGGTGAAAAATCTGTAAATCATTAACAAAGAGGAACACTTAACATAAGAATGGAACATGTCAGCAGAAATTTTGGAACATGATTATTTTACTGTGCATCTCATTGAAACTCCCCTAAATACCTGGTTGTGGTGGTTTTTTTAGTAGCGTCTTTGCCTTCATAACCATCCCTGAATTTGTATGGCCATCACAGAAACAGGTGACTTTATTTGTGGAACTTCAATGCCTGATGGAAAAATGACAGAGAAAATGCCTGTTTCAAATCCCAAGGTGAATTTTCATAAATGATGTTAGAAAAAAAAAATGGTATTATATTGACAAGGCTCAATTAAAACAGTGATCAGTACTGCCCTTCATAATGTGAATGTGAATGCATAAAAAGTGGGACAATGATAATGGGAAATAAAGAATTCCTATGTCTAGGATTTTAATTGTCTACTTTGTTTTCACTGCAGAATATGTACACAGTAAAAAACAAGCAACCCCCCTTCACCTTTGCATTAGAGAGAATGTTTAAAGGCATCAAGGACATTAGCAATAGAGTTGGCATTCAAAAAGAAATGAGGGTAGAATAGAAATGGTTGAATGGCCCAGCTTCTCCACAGTGAGAAGCTTCTAGCAGGACACAGGAACCTGACAAAGCTCTTCTGATAAGAGAGGCAGGTTCTGACCTGTGAGTTGTGTTAGTCAAGCTCCTATAGAAAACCAGTATTGTTTAGGCATCTATCCCTCCTGAATATCTACAGCAGTGCTTTGCTGAACGTGGTATCAAAATGGAAATACCTGATCAGGGGGAAGGATGTTTCTAAAATAAATGTCTCATATTTGCAGCTCACTCTTGGTTCCTAGCACGGTATTGGCAAGCAAATGTTTGATATTATTAACACCTATTGTTTCTATTTTGCTTATCAGACAGTTGTGTTCAGAAAGTTTTATGTGTAAACCCTGAGAAAGGTTTTCTGTGTGGATTACATAAACATATCTCGTGGATGATCTGTCAAGGCATGTGGATGATAGGGAGTTAATTAGAGGCAGCCAGCATGGCTACACCAAGTGCAAAATCCAAAGAGCTGCCATCAACAGCTCGGTGTCGAAATGATGGTCGGTAACAAAGGGTGTCCCTCAAGGGTCACCATTTAGACCAGTAATGCTCAATATCTTTATCAATGACACAGGCAGTGGGATTGAAGGCATCCTGAAAAATTCTTCTACATGGTGTATTTTTCTTGGCTGGAGAGAAGGAGTGCAACATGCACTTCCAGCTCAGAAAGCCAGCGGGATCCTGGGCAATTCTGGTCCTCTGCTCTGTTGTCCTCAGATCCCACCTGGAATACTGAGTCCAGTCCTGGGGTCCTCAGTGCAAGAAAGACATGGACCTGTTGGAGAAGGTGCAGAGAAGGAACACAAAAATAATCAGAGGGCTGGGGGACTTGCTTTTGAATACAGGCTGAGAGAGTTGGGGTTGTTCAGCTTAGAGAGCAGAAGGTCCCAGGGAGATGATCCAGCAGTATTTCAGTCTGTAGAGGTGATTTGTAATGAACCTGGAGGGAGGCTTCTTACTGAAGCCTGTACCGACAGAACAAGGAGGAATATTTTTAAGCCGAGAGCAGGTAGATACGGGTTAGATACAAGGAAAAAATTTTTTACAATGCTGATGGTGAGACATGGAAAGAGGCTGCCCAGAGAAGCTGTGGATGCTCCATCACTGGAAGCATTCAAGGCCAGATTGGATGGGCTTGGAGCAACTTGGTCTAGTCACGGTGTCCCTGACCATATCAAGGCAGTTGGAACTTGATGATCTTTGAAGGTCACCTGCAATCCAAACCATTATATGAGTCTGTGAAAATAGTCACATTTCCAATCCTGAAACAAACCAGCATACATTCAACAGTAGAGATATGCCAGTTTGCCTAAAGTGATGGTCTGGACTGATGAGCATTTCTTGGCTTCTGAGCATTTCTTTGTCTAGGCATAACTAATTAAACTATTTCAGGAAGACTGAAATAAGTAGTATCTAATTGAGTAAGTCTTGGGAAAAACTGACTGTATTTATTTACCTTCTTTATAAGATGAAGAGAACACTAAACCTATTGAGAAATTGTTTGTTGTTCATATTCTCATCCTATCAAGTACGTGATCTCTGTTCTGTTATCTTTCCTCCTCGCTACTCTTGTTTTTTTCCAATTGTTATGTCTTTTTGTCCCCAAGGCGGGGACCACAGCTTCCTATGTGTCAGCTCAGTGATGCTCACAGTAGGGCACTGAGTCTGACTATTACTTTTGGCCTTTGCTGCAATATGAAGAGCAGTCCTGAATACAGAATGCTGCATTGAACAAATGCGACATTTAGAACATGTGAAAACCCTCATGCAGCTGTGTGTGTTATTGAACAGAGTTGACACTCAGCAATTCTGACTCAAATAAAACACCCATGGTGGTTTTCCCTTTGGTCTAAATTTCATCATAATATTTTGTCTTACATACCAATATTATGAACTGTTTTACTATTCTGCTTTATAGTAGATCCTTTTTGAAATACATTCCTAATCTAATCCCCATTTTCATCCACACATAATTATCAGATTTAGCTTTAGATATTCTCAGTGATTGGGGAAATTTTTTGAAGTAAAACATTAAGTCATGCAGTTAGATTGAAAGGAATGTTTATAAAAATATGTTGAAGGTATATCAGGGCAGTGACTGTAATATTTGCTTTACCAGCTAAGAGTAGAAGAAAAGTGTATATTCAGAAAGAACTTGTTTGACTTTAATGAGCTGAAATAAAATACTTTTTCCCCTCACAGTGAACAGACTCAAGCAGCTCCTAAGTGAAGACCATTCTTTGAGGGCAAGCTACCTGTATGGTAGGCCAAGCTGATTTCACTGGGTTTATTCTGAGTTGAAGTCTCACACAGTAATTGCTCTTTTGCATGTCATTTCAAAGCCTTCAAGATTATCTCAACATTCAATGTCACGTAGTCAAGCAGCAGTTTCTGTGAGAAGAGGTAGTTTATTCAGACGTGCGTGCATTCCGCTGTGCGCTGCAGTGATGGAGGTGGCTGCTGCCTTTGGCTGGGAAAGCAAAGCCCCTGCTCCATCTCTCCAGCTGACTCGTGTCCTCGCCCTGTGCTGCTCGTGGGTGGTGTGACAGCATCAGGCCAGGCACGGGGCTGGCGCTGCTGATTGGGCCCACGGAAGGACGGGCAATGGGCTGTGGGCGTGCACAGGCAGCAGCCCTGACTGGTGCAACACCGACTTCTCTGCGGCATTGAAAGCGCTGGAGGAAAGCTGTGGCTTCACACAGTGGCTGCGTTTGTATCAGTTTTCTGTGTGGTGACATGGAAGCATGATGTGAGGACATGAGATGGGAAAAAACAGGAACAATGAAACCCCTTGCTTATCCTCCCCAATAAATCTACAGTTAAACCCACCGTGCTTTTTCTTCGGGTCTAGTTTTACCATAGTAATTTCTTTCTGTACTTGCTCTTCTTTAACACAACTTTCTCTATGCATCTGTATGTATAACACTGTATCTAGGTACAAGTACAATTTCCTGGCATAGCTTGAACAAAATCAAATTCTTGGATCTACACAGACCATCAAAAAGCCCCACATGAAATCCTAACCTTCGGGAGACTTTGTACTTCTTATCACCTCCATCCTTTGTTATGGGAAACTCAGAAGAGTGGTAGCTGTTTCTGCAGCATAGGGTATCTTAGCAGTCATAGAATGACAGACTACACCGTCCAGCACAACAGTGTGAAAGGGCTTTAGGGAGGAGTGCCTGCTCTGAGGTTTTCTGCTTTTTCAAGTGGAAGTTTCTGTGCCTGCTCCAGTGAAGTTGTTGCTGGGTAAGCCAGAAAGAGTTTTTCCAAAGAGCAACGAGAAATCAATGATGAATACAAAATTCTTGGTGGCATTGTTTTACTCACAGTCATGGACCTCTTGAGCAATGAAGAGGACAAACTACAGAAACTGCTGTAAGGCTGCTGTAGGCATCATATCAGCAGAAGAGGCCATGCAGAAAGACAGAACCTGATTAAGCATTGGCAGTTTAAGAAGTAAAGATGCTGCTTGAGGAGAATGAATGTCTGGTTCCAGAAGCAGATGTTTTCCCCCACAGACATGAAAGGAATATGGTACATATGGATTCCCTTTAAGAATTTTGTGGATAATACTCAGTTCTAGTGAAAAACTTCAATGGAAATTAATTGAGTTACACCCGCATGAGACTTTGCAGCTGAGAGTAGAGCATTTAACATGTTTTTATGTGTACTGTGATGGACTTTTAAAATAATGAAAATTGCTCCAGGTATTGTATTTTACACTTATTTCACAGAATCATAAAATCACAGAACATGCTGAGTTGGAATGGACCCACAAAGATCATCAAGTCCAGCTCCTGGCCCTGCACAGGATACCCCAAGAGCCACCCCATGTGCCTGAGAACATTGTACAAACACTTCTTGAGCTCTGTCAGGCTTGGTGCTGTGACCACTTCCCTAGAGAGCTTGTCCCAGTGCCCAGCCACTCTCTGGGTGAAGAACTTTTCCTCATGTCCAACCTAAACCTCCCCTGACACAACTTCAGGCTGTTTCCTCTCATCCTGTCACTGTCACCACAGAGAGAGATCAGTGCCTGCCCCTCCTGTTCCCCTCACAAGGAAGCTGTAACTGCAGTGAGGTCTCCCCTCAGTCTCCTCTTCTCCAGGCTGAACAGACCAAGTGACCTCAGCCACTCCTCACACGGCTTCACCCCAAGGCCCTTCACCATCCTCGTGGCCTCCTCTGGACACTCTCTAATGGCTCAGTGTCTTTCCTATATGGTGGTGCCCAAAACTATTTGTTGTAGGTCTGGCTTTGGATTTTGCTTCTCATTAAGACTAAAATGGTTAATAACATAATTCTGGTGTAAAACCTTGATTAATTTAAGTTTAAATGTATAGGAAGTTGAACCAGAGCACGATCCAAAAGTCCCGAGTTAAGAAGGGCAAGGTACTGTATTTCTCAAACTACCACTTGCCTTTCCATCATTACTGCACTCTCCTTGCAGGTTATTATTTGCCAAAGACTGAAAACCAGCAAGAAGAAACTTTGGTTGTGTCATGTCATGAAAGATTCAAAAGCATGTTACAGAAATTTATCCCATGACTGATCTTTGCACAACACTGAGGAAGAGCATGTTAACTCTGTTGAAGTAATGTAAATGAGCAGTGTTGGATAGAAAGAAAATGAAATATTCTTTTATAGAAATCCCTGGGGAAATCTGTAAGTAAGATTATATGTGTTAGAATTTGGATTTACAAAATTTTAAAGCCAAGAAGGACCTGTACATTCTGATCTTCTGCATAACATAGGCAATGGAATTTCACCCAGTAATTTCTGCATAAAGATCATAATTATCTGAGCTAAGATATCTTTTTTAGAAAGAAAGTCTTGGATTAAAGAGGTCAAATGATAGAGAACACACCACATCCTGAAGTCAGCTGATGCAATACTTTTTTCCCTTCTGTACAAAACAAGACAAACTATGCCTTATTTATGATTTGAATTGAACACCTTCACTGAAGTTTTCATTCAAGACAGCACCTGTACTAAGAAAACATCTGTTAACACAAGCACAAATAAAAATGTTTTAAGCATGAAAAGTGTTGACTAGAGAATTAAGAAAAAGAAAGCAAAGTTTTGTTTTCTGTTCTTGTTCCCTCATTTTTATAAGGTCCCTCACTTTTCCATCCTGGCTCCTTGCTTCATGAGAGAGGATCAGATATTTGCCAAAGAGCTGCAGCAGCTTTGAAATACCCCTGCCATTATCTGGTCTTTGGAGTGACTGTCCTTCCCTGGGTTTCTAACTGAGAAAGGGGCACGTTGCTGTAAAGGAAGTTTTGGATGCAGACTCTGGTGTGCTGAAAACGTATTTATCTAACTTTACATTCTTCCTTCCAAATGATGGAGTGCTACTGGGCTGAGAAAACCACTGGTAAATGTCAGCTAGGAGGAAGAGGTCCACTTATCTCCCAGAAGCATTTTGGGAAGTTTTTATATCCATGCACCTGAAGACATGATGTCTTTCTCTCACGGAGACATCAAACACATTAATTAGGAGAAATTGCTAAGTCGTCTCTTTCATTACATGGCTTTTGCTTGCTGAACACTGGGATCAGAATGAGTACTGCATCCCTTGAAAAAATTCAAATTCCTTCACCATTCAAAATTTATATTCAAAACATATTTATAAATGTAGTTTATAAAACTACATTTAGGATCCATTTTGTAGTCAAAAGGCATAGTGGGTGGAGGAACTTCTCAAAAAAAGCCTGGTACTGGGGGACCACAGAGCTCCTCATGTTTAGTCTTGCATCATGATTTGCAGCTTTTGCCCCGGCTTAAAAGATGCCAGGTAAACTGTATCTGATCATACCTGAAGAAACTGACCAGGTTCCTTTCTCTGGGGTCCAAAGATACCAAACACAGGCCAGAAACAAGGTACAGATTTCCACTGCAGTTTGTGTGACCCAGGTAGTGCTGTCTTGCCTGTGCAGTCTCACTGAGTCCTGTGCACCTGTCTGTTGCACCTCCACCTCTATGTGATAAAACCCTTACTGAAAAGCACTTCTCCAAAAAAAAAAGTCTGCAAATCAAAATAGATTACTGGTACATTCCTTCCTGCTCTGAATCATTGGTGGCAGTATAGCATCTGGAGAGCATCTCTTGTCTCTAGGTTTTAAAATACCATTGAGAAAAATTTGCCTTCATTTTTATTTTTATTTTGCCCCCTGTGGCAGGCCCCCCAATTGTAGAAGTAATGCTCTCGTAAAATATAAAGTTTATCCTCCTGAAGAATCTAAGACTTAATTGAGCCATTTTCTGTGACCAAAAAAATGGTCATGTTATTCTTCATATCCCATGAAATAATGTTTTTATAAATAGGTATTTAAAATGCATTATGTCAGAAGAATGTTCCAAGCAGTGAGCAAACTGTGCAGGTTAAGTGTGAGAAAACAATATCCTGGAGAAACATGAACTCAACTCATCTGAACCCATAAAAAAACTAAGCACTGATTTTTAAACCATAAAAATTGGTGGGCAGTTTCTCACTGCAGTAAACCACTAGACTACTAGGTATGCAGGCAATATGTGTTTGTTTGCTCCCGTGGATACTAAAAGTATTCTGAATTCCTCAGGACTTTAAATATTATGTTATAAAATATTAAACCAATACCTTTAGGACAAAAACAGAATCCAACACATGCCACCTAAATTACTAAGGCTGAAAAATAAAAAATCAGGACTTGAGCTTCAGAAGAATATTTTTTGCTGGACCATATTTCCACTTCAGCTATAAAAAGCCTCCAGTTTAAACCCCTGCACTTGTTTATACCTGAGAATAATGATGGACCTTATTCATTTGCTTTTCAAGAGGGTTATTTTTGTTTCTGCTGAAGCAACTTCTTTATTTATTTTTTTTTTTTTTAATTACAGCATCTTTGAAGTTAACAGTTACTCTGTCTTGTTAAACTAAGAAAATTATATGCCTCAATCCAGCAGGACAATTTATTGTTGTTTATGTCTGCAGTGGACTTAACAGCAACACATAGAACTGCAAGAATTTTTTTTCTGGGGAAACCAAACAAATGCTGTCCTCCTTTTGTTAATGAACACATAGATTTTTTTAGAGTTCACCAAAAGTTAAACTTCCTGCAAGTGACTAAAAAGAGCTAAATAAGTTTCTTAAAAAGAATATGTGCTGGGAAGGAAACAATTTAAGAGTGCATTCACGTGAAGAATATTGTGAAAGCAATTTCTTAGAAGAGATATTTTTCAATGGGTTTTCCACTTCTAAATGCTGATTGTTGGGGTGGGGCTTTTTTTTTGTTTTTTTTTTCCAATGCAAATTTCTGTGGCATTAATTCTGGGAATTTTTCCAGTTAAACACATTCTTCCATTTAGCGCAAGAGGAAATTCTCAGCAGCAATTCTTAACTGTTTTTTATTTTAGCAAGATGGATGAGGAAACCTTTGGTTTGTTTTGAGAGACCCTTAGACCTATTGTGTGCAATGTGGTAATATTTAACCCCAGAACTGCAGCTTCTTCAGGGCCAGTGATGGTGCAAATATATATGTATCCCTTGATAAAAAATAAAAAAATGGCATACCATTCAGTCAGTTGGGCCTTTCTAGCTATCAGCAATATTCTGTGTGCTCATTGCCCTCTCCTGGTTTCCTCTGGTAAGTTTTCAGGTTTAATATATCCAAAATGGTTTTCCTAAGAACGTTAAGGATTCCTTGGACAGATTTCTTGCCTTTGCCGGTTGAAGATATCAGTCATGAACACATTTTTTCAGGTAGCACAAACAACTCCTCTTATCAGGGTGCAGATACCAGGCTAAAAGGCTTCACTGGAGTCACACCTGAGAGCTCTTTGCTCGCTGTGCTGCTGCAGCATCTGTCTGCAACACCTGCTTTGGGGCATGCAGGCAATTCTTGATTTTTTTTTTTTTTAAGAAAAGCTTTTGGTAACATCCTGCCTTAAATACTTTCAACAAAAGGAAGCTGTTGTAAGATAACAGCTCATTACAGGCAGGGATTCCTCAGAGGGCAGAAGCTATTTCTCCACAAAGCACAGCCTCAGCAGCTTGCTCAGGTCAGTGCCCAGACTACTTTTGAGTACCTCCAGGGATGAAGACCCCACTTGCTATCTGGGTCTGTTCAAGTGTTCCACAACCCTTGCAGTAGATAATTTATCTTAAGATACCGACGTTTTAATTTGATGAAGTTCTTCCTTAGAATAGCACCTTTCATTTCATAGAGGAGAAAACTGATGTTTTCAGAGGAACAATAAAAATTAAAAGTCATGACTGATGCAAAGAAGGGGAATAGGGAGATATTTTTTTAGCACTAAAAAAATATGACCATTGCAAAGTTTATAGTAAAATGTAATTTTATTTTACTCTAGCATATAATTACTTTGTGAACTTGCTACTTCTGAGTGATGCGGAAGGCACAATGCTATCTTATTTCTTTTGCTTGTGTGTGTATGTTACCCCTGCAAGTGTGCATGTATAAAATGTAAATACAATCAGTACATTTAACTTAGAAAGTTATTATCTGACCTGCTGTCCTGTTTCTGTGAAATGAGAATGCTGAAGTAGTAAAAGAGACTTTGGAGGCCCACACCCGAGGGAAGGGTCTCCCAGGCATGGAAATGTGACAGTGAGCAAACCAGGTGTCTTCAAGGGCAGCTTCATTAGGGTCACATCAGCAGTAAGCCTAGGGGTGTAACTGAGACACAGTAGTGAGTCATCCCAGATTTTCCTCCTTTGAATAGCAAAGCCCTGTGTTTTATAACGCAAAATCAGCATTTTAACTTATCAAATCCTCAGTCACTTGCTCTGTTAGAAAATTTGCATGCACATCTACAATTATTTAAGAAAAGTTTTGGATCTCACAAATTCGTACACTCTCACAAACTTGCAGATACAGTGTTGTTGTGAAAGCCAAAATACTGGGACATTCCTGAAATTTCACTTTTCCTTTAGCTATGTTGTGTATTAATCCACATTTGAAGGTAATTCTGTTCAGATCCCAAATTGTCCAGGAGGCATGTTGATGGTTTTAAGACCTCCCAGGAGTAAGAAAAGTCTTTAACTTCTGATGGGATGAGACTTTAAACTGACTGTTTAGACTAAAGAATTTGTCTAAAATAACTTCATAGTGCTCCCAAAATAATCTGTCTGCCAGATTTAACAGACATTCTGGTAGGTTTTAGTGGAAATGTCCACATCCTGGAATCTGGCTTTTATATAACATGGTAACACTAACAGGGGTTAGAACTTTTGATTGTTCTACAGCTAAAATACACAGTGACTATTAGCATACTATCCATAAAGCATCATATCCTATGCTGTTCTAGGTAGATCCATAGCCAGGGTATAAAAGGGGTTATAGTATGTGCCACATACAGGGAATGGTTATCTAAGGCACATCAGTGTCTTTGGGTTCAAGGTGAGAGAACCTTGTGGTTTAAATTGAAAATATAGAGCTATTCCAGCAGTGGTTACATGTAGATTAATTGTTATGTGTATGTATGTAGTACATACTTCAGACCAATCCAAACCCATGACAAACTACGTGGCTCTTAAGGAGATCTAATGCATGAAAACTGTTAGAAAGGTATGTCTTTGTCTTTCCTTTAGTAAACCTTCAGGAGTACACCCAGCACCATATCTAGAGCCTTCTTAAACACCTCTGGGGATGGTGAATACACCACCTCCCTGGGCAACCTATTCCAATGTCTGACCACCTAACAGGAAAAGATTTTTTGTGATATCTAATCTGAATCTCCTGCTTCTCAGTTTAAGGCCATTTCTACTTACCCTCTCACTGCAGGCACTGTACAGGAGACTGATCCCTACTTCACCACAACCTCCATCCAGGAGGCACAGCAGGTCACTTGCCATCTCCTCCTAGACTGTGCAGGCTTCGCTGATCTCCCCATCACCAACTTCCATCTCAGGGAGATGGGCATCTTGAGGACGATTGGTTTTGTTATTAAAGACTGAGGCAAAGAAGGCATTAAGCACCTTTGCCTTTTCCTCATCCTGTGTCACTACAGTACTCTCTGCTATCAACAGATGATGGAGACTCTCCTTGAGCCTCCTTTTGCTGCTTATGTATTTACAGAAACTTTTTCGTTGCTTTAACTATAGCTGCCAAATCAAATTCTAGTTGAGTTTTGGCCCATCTAATCTTCTCCTTATATGACCTCAGGATATCCTTATAGCTCTCCCAAGCTACCTGACACCCCCTTACAGACATGGTAGAGCCTCTTTTTCCCCTAAGCGCTAGCCTAACTTCTCTGTTTAACAAGGCCAGTCTTTTTCCCCCAACAACTTGTCTTTCCACACATTTGGACAGCCTGCTTCTGAGTATTTAACAGTTTCTTTGAAAGCTCACGCAGCCTTTCTGGACTCCTTCATATTTCAGGACTGACTTTTGCTACTCTCTTGATAGCTCCAGGGCTGTAGGTGTGTGTAAAACCAACTAATTTGATTTTTTACAAAGTAACACCAAATCAGTATTCAGGCAGAGATTTTCAACATACTTTAAAAAAATATTTTTGACAGAATATTGTACTCTAGGCTAATTTCTAAGTGTTATGATTAACTAAGATCAGGAATCCCAGTAGAGATTGAAGAGTGCAAATACTTTTCTGTTAAAAAGTGTTTTAAATGTATTTAAGAAACCATAAATGCAAAGCAATTTTAAAGAGAGATGAAGATTAGTTAAAAAAATACACGAGAACAGTTGAGAAAGAACATCTTAAATGTAGTCCAGAAGACTCTCTCTGACTCTATGGACTGTTGGGAAGTACTGCACTTCACATAAGGTGTTAACAGCCTTCTTTTGGGTCACTGCTAACTAACCTTGTTGTCCAGCACAAAGGTAGGAAGTGCTGTGTTTTTCAAGGTACAGCATGTTACGTGAGTTGAGGGGAGAATTGAGGTTTGAATATCTTGCGACCATTATATGTCCAGAATGTTCAAGAAAGAAAGGATGTTAGCCTTGGCATAAAAGCCAAGTGATAATGTGAATGAGTAACTACACCCACATAAATTCCCCTTTACACTTGCATCATACTCATTGATGCAAAAAACTATTTATAACATATTTTCCCATCAAAATAACATGTATATAATAATAAATTACTTATCATGTATAAGCAGACAAAGACAATTTTGCAAGGCTGATGTGATGGTAGTATTTATATTTCACTTAGTCTTTACCTAAACTATTCGATTCAAACAAATATCCTAAATTATCACCTAAATTATTTAATTCAAATGAATAAGTTAGCAGAATAGCATTTAACTCTCAATTACAGCTTGAAATGTCCCCGGTCCAAATTAAATTCAATAATTTTTATCGAGTTGAAACCAGACAAAACTCTGTATAAAGCTTTAATTATATCTGTAAATGGTACTAAGTTTTTTCTGGAGCTGCAGTCTGTCTGATGGTCTATGATTTTTAATCAAAATGATTCTATGCTCCTGGCTTAAAATACAAATTTGCTCTGAACTGTTCATCTTTCTGGGGGCATAATGTATTGCATATTTTATGTTTTTCCATCACTTTTTCCTGTGGCTACTCCTCGCAATAACACAGTCCAAGTGTGCATCTCTGTTAAGCCATTCTATCAGCCTCTGTCAACTTCATCCCAGCTAAATGGACATGATTCTTCCATTTTTTGGTACTACTCTGTGTGATTCCCACAATTTGACAATGAAGGGTGCCACAGCTGGTGGTCCTGCCATTCCAGACTTTTAGTCAGTATGAACCACTTCCAAAATACAAACAAAAGTAGTATTTACTTTAGTTGACTGCCCATTTTAACAGGGAGAGAACATTATTCCCAAATATCATTGCAATTCAGAGTCAAAGTAAAGCTGAACTATTATTTGTGAAGCAAAACACACTGTTTCAGCTGGATGTAAAGGATGAGTTGCTAGATCTACAAGGATGAGATGGGGAAATTCTCCAGCAAGCAATATGAAGCAACAAATGTTGGAGCACACAGTCTTGCACACAGCTGTCATTCTTAACCTCATTTTAGGACAAGACATGATGCTGTATGTGTATTTCCTTGAATAAGGGAAAAACATGTAAACTAGACAAAACCAGGAAAAACAGAAAAAATTAAATGCTCAGTTTTTATTAAAGTAGGTGTCACTTTATGTCTAAAGAAAGTGAATAAATCATAGAATTTCCCCAGCCTACTCCTAGAGGAGGACTGATAGGTTATGGCCTAGACAAGAGGTCCATGTGGTGGGTGAGGGTCTACTTGAATGCACCAAGGGGTTGTTGTTAGTTCCTTTTAAAACCAGAAGCCTGGCACAAGTGGGGTCTCCCAAGGATCCATACTGGGCCCAATGCTCTGTTTCATACTCTCTAAGTCACTGAGAAAATGACACCAGGTATAACATGAAAAAGTTTGCTGATCATTCCTAACTGAGTGGGGATGTGGACACTTTGGAACAAAGAGCCACCCCTCAGGAACCACAGAATCATAGAACACGCTGAGTTGGAAGGGACCCATCAGGATCACTGAAGTCTAATTCCTGGGCCTGTATAGGACACCCCATGCTTCTTGATCCCTGTCAGGCTGGTGACCACTTCCCTAGGGAGCCTCTTCCAGTAACCAGCCACTCTTTGGGTGAAGAATCTAAACCTCTCCTAACACAACTACAGGCCATTCCCTCGGGTCCTGTCACTGTCACCACAGAGCAGAGATCAGTGCCTGCCCCTCCTGTTTCCCTCACAAGGAAGCTGTAACTGCAGTGAGGTCTCCCCTCAGTCTCCTCTTCTCCAGGCTGAACAGACCAAGTGACCTCAGCCACTCCTCACACGGCTTCACCCCAAGGCCCTTCACCATCCTCGTGGCCTCCTCTGGACACTTTCTAATGGCTCAGCTTAATGGTTTTTTTGTGTTGTGGAGCCCAAATCTGCCCCCAGCACTCTAGATCTGTACAGGCTGGAGGAATGGGGTAACAAGAATCTTACAGAGCTCAACAGAGACAAGTGTAAGGTTTGGCACCTGGAAAAACATAATCCATGAGTGTAGCAGGGGCTGGGATGTACCCGGCTAAGGAGCTGCTCTGTGGAAAGGGCCCTGGATTTCCTTGGACCACAAGCTCAGTGAACAGTGCTGCTATAGCAGAGAAAGCCAGTGGGATACCAGGCTGCATCAACCAGGACACCACCAGCAGAGAGAGAGGAGTCATTGTGTCACTCTTGTCAGCACTTGTCAGGCTACATCTGAAATACTCTGCTCAGTTTTGGCCCCTGCCACACAAAACAAAAGATGTGGATAGGCTGGAGAGAGTCCTGAGAAGGGACACAAATAAGCAGGAAGCCTGCCAGATGGGAAAAGACTTAGGGAAGACCTAATCAGTGTGTTCCAGTATTTAAAGTCTGGCTACAAAGAAAATTGAGACTCGCTTTCCACAAGGAGTCACATGAAAAAGATGAGGGGCATTTGGTACAAGTTACTCTTGGGGATATTCTACTTAGACAGTAGAGGAAAGTTTTTCACAATAAGAGCAGTAAGCCATTGGATTAGTCTCCCCAGGAAGGTAATGAATTCCCCAGCATGACTGGGGAATTTGGCTGAACATGGTGCTGGGTAATCTTGTTTATATTGTGCTTTTGCCAGGAAAGTTGGGCCGGATGATCCTGGAGCTCCCTTTCCAATCTTATATGATCATTCTATACAAAACACAGTAATTCAGTAGCTAAGTAAAACTACTACTTAGAAATTTAATTATTTGTATGTATATTATTCCTATGTCATTGTTTCAGCAAGAGTTGAAGGCACAGAAAACCTGACCTAAGGAATCATCACTGTATTTTAATAAAGAAATTATTTTGACTGTAAGCATTCTGGCAAAACAGACAAATATCAACTCTATTGCTGTGAAATTTAAAAGGTTGACAGCCATATAAATTGTCTTGTCCTACTCCAGAAGAATTCATAGCAGCATCCTCTCAATGCTGTCAATCTGTCCCTGTGACCTGCAGATGCTCTATAAAACTGAATTAAAGTAGTTTGCACTTGATCCATTGCATCTCTCCTTTGTACCAATAAGTACTAAAAACGGGAAAGGCTTTATTTTATATATACATTGAGTGATCCCATACAAACCATGGGTAAGCAGGAAACTGTCAGACAAGTTTCTTTAGGACAGCACCATTCTTGAAATATATTGGCTAAACATATCCTCTTTTTCTCTGTCAAAAATATATTTTTCGCATTTAGTCCTGTTGGTATTTTTTGCTTTTCTCCTGTTTTGAGAAATATTGAGTTCTAAAAAGGCAAGAAAAAAGGAGACTAGGAAAAGTAAATATCTCCTAGAATCAAATACGTGAGAACTGGAAACCTCTTCCCCTGAAAACATTTAAGTGCTTCAATAAGGCAATTAAATGTAAAGCATCTCCTTGTTTACTTCATCATACTTCAGGATCCAGTGCAGCCACAATGTGTTCACATTGAATAAGTAATTTTTAACTCTCAGAAGTTTCCGAATTTCAGATTTTTCTGTTTTCTCGCCCATATGATACACTGCATTTTACAGGTCATAATTTCTGTAAAGCTCAGGCTGTTTAGTATTACATGGCTGATACAGCAAGGATTACTGACACTAAGAGTTCAAAAGTAGTTTTAAAATCTGCTGTTTCTGTAGTCGACTTCAGAATTCCTTTCTTTAAAGTATTTCTTATAGGTGTAATATTAAACAGATGCCAATTTTTCCATAATGCATTGTAGCAGTTTGGATCAAATATGCTTTAACCACCACTGTCCTCAACAGGTTGCTTTTTTCAGCCAAGATCCGGAACCACAAATCACTTTCCATTCCTAAAATGCTGTTATTACTCCACGGATCCTTTTTATTTTAACTCTATGTACCTCCCAGCTTTGGTACTCCTGGAGAAAAATGGAAGGATCTTGTATGATACAGACTTACTGGCTAAGTTACAGACAGGTGAACATTCTTTGAGCCTACTTCAGACTGCAACTATGCATGGTTTTTGAGGGGGTTTTTTGTGTATTTTTTGTTTGTTTGTTTTGTTTTGTTTTTCCATAGATAACTGCATCTCTGGCTGTTTGAAATGCCTCATAATGTCTGGAGTGTACATACTTTGAAGTTCCCCTTCCCCACGTTCAAGTTCTCTCTCTTCATACTCTCACTTTCTATTTTCTTTTTATCATCCCTCTCTTCTTTTACATAAACACACGGACAGATAACTGGGTGACAATATTTGTTTAGACTATTAAATTGCTGTAGGTACAGTATTTCCTTTCTGTTTAATCTTCTTCAACCTACGAGTTTTCATAATGTTTTCTGGAAGCTGAGAGAGGGATGCAGAGAAATGAAATTTGCTGGAAAAAAAAGAATGCAAAGAGTATCTTTGCAAATCTTCAACACTAATACCACATTCCAGTCACAAACTTTTGTCACTTTGCCTTGCATAATGTCACAGCACAGAGTGATATGAGAAAACAATTATTATGGCAGGCACTTCTTTATACAGCTAGGAAAAACAATATCGTCACTGTGTCCAAGCAAGGTTTGGGAGTGGTCTCTGCAAGAGGAGATCAGGGGCTGCCCCATGCTGGCCACAGCTGCTCAAGCCAGCTCCAATGGATCCACCACAGGGCACAGCTGAGCCCTTCAGCCATGCTGCTGATGTGTCTGGGAACACGTATTTTAAAAAGGGCAAAACAAGAAGGAGAGGACAAAAAAGAGTGAAAATCAGCACAGGGAGCAGCCAAAGGAGCAGCCAAGGTCAGACTTGGCTGAGGAGAAGGAGATCTTCCACAGCAGAGCAGAAATTCCCTAAAGACCGTGGAAAACCCGTGCTGGAACAGGTTTATCCTGAAGAACTGGAGTCCATGAAGAGTACCCACACAGGAGCATAGGAGCAGTGTGAGGAGGAAGGAGCAGCTGGGTGGGAGTTTGACTGCTGTGTATTTACTGCAGCCCCTGCTGTGCAGCTCAGGGTGGGATAGAGGAGTCAGCAGTGAAGGAGTCAGAGTGGGCCTTGGAATGGAGGGTAGGAGATTTGTTCCACTGACTGTCTTCGTAACTCACCATCTGAATCTATTTTAATTGAAAATAAAAGAAATTCATTTTCCCCGAGTATGTTTCCCCCATGACAGCAATTGGTAAGCAATCTTCTATCTTTATCTCAACAAATAAACTTTCTCAACCTACTTTTTCTCCCATTCTGCTGGAAAGGGGTGGTGAGCATCTGGGTGGGAGTTTGGCTGCTAGCCAGAGCTAACCCACCACAGTGCATTACTTTGTTATGGTGGCATGCAAAGGTCACAGTTGTCATTAGCCATGGAATGACCCTTGACTGTAAAGATTATGCAGGAAGACCACCCTGGAGCAAGACCCAGAATTCCTGTGCCACAAGCTTATGAATCAGCTACACAGTCACCAGTTTCTCTGATGCTCTAAAAAACATGTCACTGGGGGCAAATGAAACTTTGACATAAAGAAAACACATGCTTAACTGGTACCTCATGTAAAAAGGAATTACTGACGTACATTGCTGCTTTCAAAAAACTGGACTCCATGGACTTTCTGTGGTGAGACACTGTAGTCAGGATAACTCTGGCAGCTATGAGCACTCATCAGTTTAAAAACCAATACAAGAAGAATCCCTTTTCTTAATAGTCAATCTTAATCCCTTTTTCTCTAGTCAACAGCAGAATACTGAAAGAAAATTTGACTCCATGAGATCATGATAATGGAAGCAAAGGCTGGATTTGAAGAATATTTCAGGGTTATGCAGTGACTCAAAACTCCTCTATATTGTCAACTAATTTTCAGCTATCTTTATGTCCTTAAAAAAAAGAAAAAAAAAAAGAATCACAGATGCTGAAACTTATCCATAAACAGTGGCGTTCTTCCCCTGCCCACCTCAGGAACAGGCTTTCCTTTCCTTAACATCAAATGGAATTCAATGCAGCTTTAACAGAATCTTCTCAAAGCACTAAAGAAAGAAGAATGGCTCATACTGGGTTTGTTTCCTTGGATTTAATATTTTTAATTAAAAGAAAACAAAACGCAAAAGTTTATGCTTAAAGCTTCATTCTAAGCATATTCAGGTGCGTGCCCTCAACAGCTGGGGATGAAAACAGTTTTATCTTAGGGAACACTGGGTAGGCAGTTTGTGTTCCTACTTGTTTGGGAATAGTTTTGCACTCGGGAAATCTGTCCATCAACTTTGGAAATGATCTGTGTTTAATCTGCCGAAAAAGAAAACAAGCTCAGATATCGTATGCTTCTCATCTTTATGACAGGTGTATCAGCATGAGAAGTTTATTTTCTTTTTTCAGTCAATATTTATTGTTCCAGAGATATCCTTGCTGCATACTAATGCCCTATTTTCATGTGAGGTTGCAAGTTCATTACACTGGGACTTTTTTCTTAACTTTACTGTGATAGCAAAAACACCTACACCTCAGCTTAAACATGCAAATCATTATTTGTCTGAGTAGTGGCAAGAAGTTTTGCTCTAATATTTCACAATGAAAAAGTTTAAAAATGCACAATGAAATATATGTAAAATCGTTTTGTTTATCCAGCTGGACCAGGCCTTTGTTAGAAATTGTTTGAAGTGGATGGATACTGATGTAATTTTGGAAAATGCATTAAACAGGGAAAAAATGTTTTTCTTTTATTATAAGTCAATACCAGGAGGGAAGGAAATACAGTAAAATTTGCCGCAAGCAGTCTCTCAGGGGAACAACAAAAATTGACTGCTTAATGGACATGGCCTTTTAATAAATTCAGACAAGAATTTATTGAATTTTTTAGGGATATGCAGAGGGTGCTTGTAGACAAAGAAGTCTGATAAAGTTTGTATTTCATGTAGATTTATATGTAATTTTATTAAGGAGAATGTTTAGTTATAAAAGAAATCTTTCTCTTAATAATCAACAGTTTGATTTGGTAAATCTTCTGTAACAAAAAAATCTTGCATAGAGTAATATGCTGAAATATGTGGTTTCCCATCTGACTAGTTACTGTTTTCTAAATATGTTTGTTATTGAACCTTCAATACTTTTCTCTTGAGTATTCTTTTCACAGTGAGACTGCTTGAAGGGACTACAAGGGACTACAGCATGTACTTTGAAAAGACAAGTGTTTTCCAAAACAAGAAAATGTTTTGTTAAGCAATGCTGAGGTCAGACATGAAATGACAGTGGCTTCTGACTGACTGGCTTTATGTGGTTGAGGAAATCTGGACCCTATTCTTGATGAGAAGATGAAGTGATACCCTACACAAAACTTTTCCTTGAGCAGTATTGCCAGGAACTATCATGCTGCACCCTGTAGGATAAATGACTCAAAGACAAGGAGAATCATCACTCTTTTGATCCTTTTATAATGTGGAATATGTTTGTATTGTTGACGCTCTCTGTAGTGTCACTTTATATGCCAGGGACCCCTATGATTCCTGGGAAGATTACACTTCCAGAGAACCTCCTCAAAGGGACATCAAATTTCACAGATCTGGTCAGGCAGACAATCGCACAGGAGGTTACTCCTTATTAACTCCTTATTAACTCCATTTAATATTGTACTAATGGCATCATATCACTGTCATCCACAAGTACCAAGTGAGAAACAAGTCCCTGCATACCCTGGTCATAGCAGAGAGAAGACATGCTCTTTCAAGTTCACAGTTTGGGTGTGACTAAAGACAAAAGGTACAAGTGGAAAACTCTTGTCAGAGAGAGAGATATTGCTCTTAAAACCCCACCTATCCCAGTGTGTGAGAATCACTGCTTTTACTGAAAAGTTAAATAACTTCTTATCCCAGGACTCTGCTGAATCTGGCCTGTTGGCCCACTGTATGTCTGCAAAACCCTGAAGCAAAAGTGAGAAAGAAATGTTCGCCTTTGGTCTAATTTATGCCCACTGAAATTGGGAAGATTTATACCTCTTATAAATCTTATATACTCTTATACCTCCCTTACTGGCCAGCAAGGACTCAGAAGACAAGTAAGAAGAGCTCAGTACTGATATTGTTAAATCCCACAATTTCAAACTATAGATGGAGCTCATCACATTGAGATAACAAAAATGGCACTATCTAGAGCAAGAAGTTATTTTCAAATTCCTGCCTCCAGCAAGGAGTTGCCCTTTGTAAAAGCAATGATGATGGGGTTTGTGCAGCTTATTCTATAGGGAGATCATGGGCTCAACATTTAATAAATGCAATGCTTAATTGTGAGGCTTAGACAGCTGCTTTTTATCAAAGGGTGCATGAAAGGAGTAAAAAGGCAGACATTTAACAAGAGATGATTGGGAATGAGGGAGGTAGGAGATAGCAAGTGGCAGGAGTCATGGTCCAGTGCTGCTTTAGATACTAAGGCAGCATGTTTGTTACACTGTTTTTGATTTCAAGCAAGTTTTCATTCCACTATTCTGTTTACGACCATGCAGCTATAGGATTACATATGGGGAAGCCAGACTGTAAAAAGTCAGAAATCAAACACGAAAAGACTATGAAAACTGGACGTAATACAAAACTGAAATAACATGAGAAAGGAACTCCTAAGAAACAGCATGAAACCCATAGTACCATTAATTAGGTGCCTCCAGTGGAGGGCAATGGTTTGCCTTATGGAGGATATAGCCCACGACTTTTAACTTGGTAATTTGCCTTTAAGGATCAGATAAACAAAAATGTCCATGACCTTGGCAACATGACCTGAATATCTTAGTTTCACTAGGATGAACTGTTCTTGGAAAAAATTCTCCCCTGTCTGAGTCACAACCAGGTTTTTCCTTCTGGAGTAGGAATGTGTGCTGTTCTTCCCCCTGCTCCCTTCCCAGCTAGCAACGCAGGCAAATTCCAGCTCACTAGTCTGGCATTTCAATTTCTGTAGGGTCTTCTCATGTTATGCCAGTGTAGAAACTTTCACATTTTTTGTAACATTCTTTTGAAACAGAACTCCTCCAAAGCACCTTGCTAGAGTCCAGTGACTGAACTTTAAAAAGGATGGAGTTTTGTCTCTGTTCACAAAACGTGTGTGTAAATTTCATTCTCTGTGGCATATTAGAGAGGTTTGTGAGCAGTGATTGCAAAAGTTATTACATTTAGGCTTAAAAATACAGTGGCACGGATATCCACGTGAGAAACAAGGTGATGGACACCATATCAATTAAACATTAATTATATTGTGTTAAAAAGGTATTTTTACCTTCTGTTGAACAAAAAAAAAAAAACCTAAAAATGCAGGAATTCTTCAGGTCAACTGCATTTAGTGATTTTTTTTTTGTTTCTTTTTTTCTGTCACTCTTTCCACAGGCATATAGACTGCCCATCCAGGAAACAAATCATGCAAGTAGTTCATATGTTTTTAAGAGTGAATTTTAAGAATTTAAATTTTTTTTTGCAGTTAAGTTTTTTAACTGTGAATGCCAATGACAGTGCTTTTAATCATTACTGAAGTGTCCAGAGCACTCAGTGATATGCAGGATGCAGATCTGATACCTCCCTTGTGTCACAGGAGCTATGGTTTGAACATTCTGAAGTGAAGAAGAGCTACCTGCTCAGCCAACCAGGAAACATTGAGGTGGCTGGCCTCTCAAACCCCCTGGCCTGACGCTGCTTTGTCACACAAGTTGGTCAAGTTCACCTCCAGGCTGTAGAGTCCTTCTCTCCCAGTAGCTCATGTATTTTGAAAACAGCGGGTTAAGTCCTTGTGCTAGGACACTGATGTAACAAGTAGGTTCAATCCTTTTCCTGCCTCACACTAATTTTTATGGGGATTTCTGGCCTCTTAGTCTGACCTTCAGTAACGCCATTTTCTCTAAAACAAAGAAACCATTCTCTGGCATGAACCGATGTTGCATTACACCATTTTGAAATAGTTTTTAATGGCAGTACTCCAGCCAAAAATAATTATGGTGAATTCTTCATTATCTGATAGAAAGAAACAAACATAGCAGAAAAACACGGATGATGCAAGCACCAGGAGCCGTCATGGAACCAGTTCTCATAAGACCAGCCAGACCTAGGAGTATCCCTTCACTCTACCCCACCTGACACTCCAAACTGGAGGAGGAGTGCACTCATTCATGTACAGCACTCGACCTTAACTGATCTCTAAGTGCATCACATTTCAACAGAGCTAACAAGCTTTCTAGGAATCCAGAGTGCTCTGCAGCACAGTAGGAGCCAGATAATGCCTGATTCGGCATGAACACAAGTGCATAAAATCTGCTGGCCATTGGATGCAGTTTCAGAGGGTTCCAAAGTTCTGGTTTGGTGTGTGTTGCACAGAGACAACAATCTGGCTAAACCCAGTTCAAGCCTACACTACTGTAGTAATGCATAAACTGCATTTTTCCCAAAGATAATAAGCCAAGGAGATTGGATAGGTTCTTGCAGAGCCAGAATTGTCTTGTCTTCTGTGACCCAAATTTTCAGTGGTACAGATCCATTACTGACAAATAGTCAAGTGGGAAATACATGGAGAAATATGTTATGCTTGTGCCACTTGATTTCTTGATGTTTGCTGTCTTGCCACCTGCAAGGAGGATACGAAAGTCAAACAGCACTGTGTTGTCTGTGAAACACAATGCTATTGTTCTCTTATTACCTATAACAACATCATTAAGTATCTTGAAGGTAAATCTGCAAGAGTCAACTACTGGCAATACCTGCAAAGAGAATTAGGGGAGGTGAAAAGGAAAAAACAAGTATGAAATATGAAAGGATGATACAAGTAATGTAGCTTTAGTGTATATCCAAAACTGCCAAATTTATACACTGTCTTGCAGTCAAAGATCTCACAGTTTATTAATAGACTCAAAACTTTAAATCATGGCATTGTACTTATAAATGATGCCAAGTGAATAACAACATAAGCCCCATACTGACCTCTAAAAAACCACTGAAGCTGAGAATCCAAATGTGTCATAGCATTTTTACAGTTGACAGCTACCTATTACAAAGTGGTTGTTAATATTTTTGTTCTTTGTAACATAGGCAACCTCAAGAAAAGCCTCAGTGAGGTCTGAGCTACACTTCAAGCTTCTTCTGTAACACAGTTTAAAAAAAGCCAATTCAGCATTTGCCATTAAAAAATACATAAAACAAACTATGGAGACAGGATTTGCAAAATTTTCAACTGTATTTCCAATTACTGTAAACTTTTCTAAATTAGTTGGCCATGCAATGTTCACTAAAAATAACCTCATATGCCCTCTTTAATCTGTATTGACAACATTCGAATCACAGAGCAGACAAATTAAAGTGAAATGGCCAAGCAAACAACTCATATTCTCAGTTTTCAGAAAACAAAAGGATTGAGAATAATCTTGAATTTTTCTTAATTATTTCCTAAAAAAAAATTGGTTTAATGTATATACAATACATATGTACACATGTACAACGTACAATATGTGTATCTTCCTTTTATTTTCTGAATCAGGTAACAAAAATTTCACTCTTCTAAAGGCTCATGAAAGCTCCTGCTAATTCTGGTAACACCAAAAAGCCCTGTTTATGTTCAGAGCAGAACAGAGGATAGAAGTCTGCTGTAGAACTAAGGATGAGAACAACTACAAGAAATGTGCTGTCCATACAGCTTGTGAACAATTCAATAAAAGGCAACTATAAATTCCTGTCTGGTGTGTCTAGATAATACCAGAGGTACCCTCAGCCAAGTACAGAAAAAAAGCAGAGCAAACAAACAAAATACCCAAACCGCCTACAAAATTAAGTGAAATACTGTTCAAAATCCTTTATTTTCTTGTTATTAATATTTCTGTTTTTGTCTCCCTCCTGCAGCTGTTGGCAAACACTGAACTTAAACTATTTGGAAAAGCAGTTCGTTCTTCCCACCTCATCTGTGCCTTTTCTTAACCCCCGAAATCATTAAGCATTGTGGTCCTTGCTGAAATCCTGTTTACCAGTGTTGCTTTGTTACGTGGGTATTTTCAAGTTTTCAAAGGAACTTTTTGTTCCTACAGAGTGCAAGTCTCTTCATGCTGCAGCCAAGTTAGCCAAGGTGCTGATAGCCCCCTGCAGTGAAAGAACATGAGGAGAGTGAAAACTGGGGGAAACTGAACAGTCTTTTCAATTGTCAACATTTATTTAAATGTAATAATGAAATTTGGCTGTTCCTTGGGCCATGTGGTGTCTGCCCATTCTGCAGGGTGGGGCTGGAATTACTGCTGGCATGAAATTGTTTGGCCTCTCATTTTCATAACCCTTCAGAGCCACACAAGGGGAAAACAAGAGACTACATAAGTACATTTGAGGGCTAAATGTTTGTCTGGCATGCTTGCATCATACAGGACTTGGAAGGGCTGAGGAAGTCCTCTGAGCTTAGGGAATGTGAGGTGAGCTGCATAATTTGATACGAAGACAGACAGCTGAAGAGATGCAGAAAGAGTACTCAAGGTACTCAAGGTACCAAATGGGTTCAATACATGGGGATCAATGTCAGAGGAGAAAATGGGTGGAATATTGTCTCTGTTGTCTTTCATTTTAATGATTTTAAACCCAATAAATAGCAAGAAGATTAATGGGGCATCCCCACCTACAGGAAAGGGATATGTCCCTTCATTTCACCCAGCTCTCTGATTTTTTGAAGCATTTTGTGGATGCTTTTATTCCCCCACAGACTCTCTGCTTTTTCCGGTAGTAATCTTGGCCCCTACCTCTTCAAACACTTGCTGTATATCTCTCACCCCATCTCCTGGCAGGTCTCCCTCCTCACGCTTAGCCAAATTGTCATGTTGCCCTGTTCTCCTGACCAGGCTGCAAAGAGGGGTGTGGCTGCTGCTCCTGCTTGCCACCAACGGAAAGGATGACTTTAGCAGGTGACAGCAATTGGAAAGGGCTCCCATGCTTTGTCTTCAACTCCTCTGCTTCTCTTCAGCAGCAAAAACTGACTACAAAATAATGAGAAGGATGGGAAAGCCTAGAGAACTTGAAGGCTGTGTTGGTATCTAGAGAGGTGAGGGAAATATAGATGATAATTCAGAGGAAGTAGAAGAAATACTGGAGGAGAACGTGCTTGCAGTTACAAGTTACTCACATATGTTGAATAGTAAATCTGTATACGGGGCTGCATAAAACAAGCGATTAAAAGAGTATCACGGACAAAGATGGATGAGAGGTGTAGTTGTTTGGGGACGTGAACATATGACTGAAATAGGTACATGGCTTAGAAAGGAGAGACAAATAATGCTCAAACAGTGCAGCTGGGCAATGAAGACAAAGGGTGAGCATCCTGAAAAGTGAAATGAGAGACAAAGCAAACTGGGGGAAAAGAGAAAGATGATGAAGAAGGAAGCTGGCACTGGCAGGTTTGCCTCAGCACAAAACATTAGCAAGGTCAAGAGCTAGGAGTATAAAGAGTACAAAAATTAAAAATGTAAAAGACAAAGGAAGACTGCAATATGGCAAAGAGGAAGCAGACAGAAGAAAGGGAGATAGTGACCAATGTGACAGCGATAAATTCTTTTATTTATTATTAATACAAAGGGTCTGCTGATCTTGCAAAGAAGCCTCTCTGCTTCTCACACCAAGGCTTTGCTTGGTCTCTTTCAGAACATAAATCCAGGTTCACAGGAGAAGGCTTAGTGGATGTTTTACATGTTTAGCACTTGATGCATTGACAGACTGGCAATAGGAGGCCTTCAAGTATTTTCAGACCCATCTGAAGACCAGAGAATCTCTGACTTTCTTCACTCTTTGATTGAGTGCAGAGATATTTTAAAGTCTGTGTCTCATTCATAATATGCAGCTGTTGTTTTAGTGACATCTTGGCTTAGAAGTATGGGATAAAAACTGATCTAAGTGCAGTTCTTGACTGGTTTTGGCTGTAATTAAATTCTAGATCTTGCTTGTGAGGGATTTTTAAGGAAGAACTGGAAATCAGTCCTTTCTGACGACACTACTTCTGACTTTTTTATTTTTAATGACTTTTATTTTTAATGGGAGGAGAATAGGATAGGGAATCACTTGCAGGTCTTCTGCGTGGAGATCCATTTTGGTGGGGCTACTGTGATGAAATAGGAAGTAAAAAGGATGGTAGATTAAAAAAAATCTTTAGCTTGTAAATGCAAAAAGAAATGGTAGGGGTTTAAGTCACAGAGGGCTCAAATCCCTGTTGGGGCCACTTAGGAAGAATTACTTGACTCAAGGATTTTAGAGCCAGAAGGGATCAACAGATTGTTAGTTTGACCTACTATGTAACATGGCCATAGTATTTAATCCAACTAATTTTGCAGCTAGCCTAAAGCCTGTCTTTCCTGAGGTCATGTGGGCTTGATATGGAGATTTGAGGGGTTGAAGAACTCAATGCATGTTAACAGTTTCTCCTCTGGTAGTTTATTCCTTTTTGTTTAAAATAGGCTGATCTTATATTTAGCTTTACACAGTTCAGCCCTTTTTTCCTTTCTTTTTGTTGTTGTTGCTGTTAAGCTTTCTGTGCTTCGTTGGAAGCCTTCATTACCTGTTATGTTCTTGATGTGAAAGATGCTTATGAAATAAAAAGTGTATGCTAGGTACAAAAGATATGTGGAAAAAGGGCATCCAGGCAGCAGTAATATAAGTGACTGGAATGGGGAACATCTGTTGCAAGAAAATTGTCTCATCCTGAAGTGTACTGTGTGCATGTAGCTGGGCTCCCCTGCAGCTGACGCACTGCTGTTCCAATTTGCATCTAGGTATTCATGCTCAGGGCACAAGACTGCCGATGGTTAGACATTGTGATAGCAGGGTAAAGGAGGCTGCCCTGGAGACAAGGTGATTCCAGCCCTTGGAACAGATTTAGCAATGGTGGCTGCCTATGTGGGGTGTAATAAGAAAGGAAAGAGCGTGAAATGGCAGACTGTGTGAGGCTGCAATGAGTCAGCCACTCCAAGGGGGCTGGAAGAAATGTATAGTCTGTAATAAAGGAGCCCTGGGCTGCCCTGAGCTGGAGGCGAGGAGTTTGGGTTTCTGCAAATCCAATTCCTCTGATATTCTTGGCAGTCTGGGGAGGAAACTCACAGCAGAGAGCTCTGGTGTATGCGGAGTGATGATTCTCAGGCTGCCTTCTGGGAAGGCAGGCCAATAAACGTGGCTACCATGTCCTGCAACTACAGCCCTGAAGAGGGAGCATAAACTAATAGCACTGTCCAGAGCAATATCCTTTGTGATGGACTGAGAAATGTAAGACTAATGGCTACAGCACTGCACAACCATTGACACGAATAGTTCACATATAGATGTCTTTAATAACCAATGATCTGGTTATTAAATCAAACCCTCTTGCCAAAAGAGAGAAATTTCAATGCATTAATTAAAATTGTTTTTTCTGGAAGATTTTTTTTTTTTTGAGAAGTTCATAATTTTACAATCTCCATGCTGCCACTTATTCTTCCATTACTTCTTCTAAATACTAGGTTTGTTCTTTTTCTGTCCAAATACAAGGGTCCTTCCTCCCTCTTGCTGCATTTTGGAGTTTCAAAATTCTTTCTCAGAATTTCTCTTTCTCTTGTTAAAGACACTAATTCAGAGGATCTGACATTCTTCCCACCAATCTCTGTTACTGACGAGTATTATCAAAGGTATTGTAGAAGTATAATTGTGAGATAAACACAGCTCTGGTGAGAAAAAGCACTAGGTATTTTCAGGTGGTCACACAGGGAAATGTCATTAACACTGTGTAATTTGCTTGGATTAGTCCAGCCTTGGAATGTGTGGCAGTATTTCACTTCATGAAAAATGATTGTTGCTTCAGCTGCAGCCATATCCATCTTCCTGGGAAAACTTCCAGCTTCAAAGGGAAATCTGGTTGTACATGTTTGAATTGTGTTCTTAGCTGCAACATAATCTTTTCTGTCTTCTAGTTGTCCATTGGAAATGGTAATGAAAACAAGGCATGCGTTCTTTTCAGCCTCAGTGTAACCTTTCTCTTCTTCAGGAAAGAAAAGTTACTAAACACAGAGGGTAATTAATTTACTGAAATTCTTTCAGATGCTTTGAAGATATGCTCTGAGGGACGGTCTGCATGCTAATCTATAGAGTAAAGCAAAAGGGTGGCACCTAACACGGCAATGTCAAAACCTAACATTTGACATTGGTCTCCTAAGTAATGTCTTCACAAAAACTGAATCATATTAAAAACAGACTGATTTCATGAGCTGAATAATCAAATTCTTAAATCTTCAGTTACCAAAACATGTTGTCATAGGAAAATCTTCAGTGGAGCTAATATTACTGCTTTACACACAAGAGAACAGAAATGCTGGTAATGGGAAAGACATATAACAAACGTTTCCAGACGTTCAGAAAAGCAATCCTGAAAGTAAAAATAATATATAATGAAATGGACTTCCCTCATTTGTTTTCTCTCCATGAGCAAATCAGCTATAATAAACAGTAAAAATAAAGAAGTCCTAGCAATTGATGACCTCTCACCTTTACCCCATCCAAGCTACTTTTTAAGGCATTTTTCATACTCTTGGTTTATTTATTGTTCCTCTGCTGCTACCAAGCTGACCTTCAGATAGGATCCCACCAGTGTTTTGGAGGAAGCAAAATAGGGCAGCAGAGCAAAGGAGTTATTAGTTGGAATGACGATTACAAAAATATGTACAAAGTAATTATATCGGCGTTGTTCCTGTCTTGCTGGGATACAAATATTTGTATTGATGTTTGTCTCAGGCCCTTTGGGAAATTTTCAGACATATTGATATCCTATGATAAGTTTCCCATGGCTTCTCTATGACCCTTCCTGCTGTGCCAGGGTGTCCTAATTGCACGTGTACATGAAATGCAAATTGCTTCATCTAATACAGCCAGTTCTAGGGAGTATCTCGTAAGAGTCTGGCTTGAAGAAGATACAGAGTGGAAAGCCATTCATTTCTGCTGTTCTTCTTTCCCTGGTAAAAGTAATTCCTGTGTTTTTTGTTTGCATTCTATCTAGTCAGCAAGAGTTGATAATGGAGTATGGAAAAGATACAAACCACAAGAGATTAAATGCAATTTTGTACCATTTAATTTGAAATAACACAGAGATCTGTAGCAGTCAGTTGCAGTAAACCACAGGTATGGCATATGTAATATAGCAAACATTTCTCAGGGTTGTCCATTTTTGCCTTTTCAAGTGCCTAAACATCTACACACATACAAGCATACACACATACATAATACACCAATCAAGAATTCAGCTGGAACTTTCTCACCCATTTTTAATATATTGTTGGTATGAATTCATACAAAAAATTACGAAGTTTTATATACATAGTAACTTATTAAAAATCAATCTATTTTATTTATTATACTTGTAACAGAAAATGTATTCCATCACCTTGTATCCTTGTTAAGGATTTGGGGCGGGCTTTTAAATTGGAATAGTAGTATTGTTTAGTTTGTTCCTCATTTCTAATCTGAAAACACTTTTATTTATTTAAACACAAAAATAGCAAGATGTTGGGGTCTTTTTCCTAAATCTTGTACTGTGATTACTTCTCTTGCTATTTCCAGACCTTTGAGTTAACATCAGAGACAATTAATGTGGAAACAACCGTTGTACCTGTCTACCACCTAAAATCATACAATGGAGAAAAATATTTTTTATTTTCTGAAGATGCATAGGTGTCAATGTAGGTGTTTACAATATGCAAACGTACTTTTATTTATATTTATAAACTTTCTGTCTGGTCTGTAAGGCAAAGGGTAACTTTAATTTTAGCACTTCCTAGATTTTGACTCTGTAAGTGCACTATTATTCTTTAGTACTTGTTTATCTGCCACGTACAATGATCACAGTTTTGTAACCTCAAATAAATTGAAACTAACAGTCTTGGGTGATAGAACTAGTGATGAAGGTGGAATAATATTTTCTTGTATTTTTAATGGCATCAAAGCATTCTGCAAATACTGCTAAGAAGAGGGTCTGCATTTTAATTCTGTCAAAAGGTGGGAGCTCTGTGTCATGCTGACAATACATTTGGTGCAATACAAATGGTGTTTAATCCCTAAGGCAAAGTGCAGGTTAAATGTCGTTTGCTTTTAATCCAGGTGCTACTCATTTGATCAACACCCTTTGTCAAACACAGCATAAAGCTGAATTAACTGCTGGGCTTACTGGGTGCTGCAGTGTCAAAAGGCCTTCCCTGCTATCACTTTCCTTCTTTGCACTGACATTTTGCAGTGCAACATGTTCTAGTCAGACAACCTGATTTTACTTCTCTGAAAGCTTTTTGTAAACATAACTTTGGGTCTCAGGCCTGGGAATTCACCTGGTTGAAGGACGTTTGACAGGTTTGCTTCATGTCTGCCTTACCAGCACACCAGGCACACTGAAAATTTCAAACAGGTACTAGAATTTGTTTGCAGTAGACCTCTGTTGCCTAGCAGAACACTTGCTCTTGGCATGATCCTACACAAATGACGCCTGTTGTGCATTTTAAGTTTTCACTAAGTGACAACTGAAGTTTGTTATGCAGAAATGGGCAGCATGAAAGCGGCCCTGCTGACTTGCTCTTGGCACTGCCACCAGAGAACACTCGCCATGGGAATGTTTGAACCAGTGGTGTTTTCTTGTAGCAATTATTTATCATTGTTTCTGTAAGAATTAACTTCCAAGGAAAATATGAAGCTTGCAAAAGTTAAATTTGGAAAAGTGTTGAAAACAGTCTGGCCGAAAAGTGTGAATTTTTGAATGAGAAGAGTGCCTACGTGGGAGACGGATTTAGACTCCTCATGCTTATCCTTCTCTGCTGCTTGGACTTCACAAAGATGCCATTTGTCCCTTCTCACCCAGGCAAGACGGGAAAAGGAATGAGAGAGGGGTCCCTGTGCAAGGATGCAGAGCCTGAGCGGGGTCACTTCCCAGAGAACACTGGCTGGTGTTCAGCTGATCAGACGTCCCCCTTACTCGCATTTCCCGTCAGGAAAAGTCAGGTTTTCCTACAAAGCCGAGGGGCTCCCCGCGCCCCCCTCAGCGCCCGGCGGGCCGGGGGCGGGGTCGCCCCAGCCGGTGAGTGACAGCCGCGCTGGCCAATCGGCGGCCGCGCCGATGGCTGGGATTTGCAAGCGATGAGGCGTTGCCGCGGTAACGGCGGCGCGCGGGGTGCGGCGGCGGGGCGGGCAGTGGGGCCTGGCCGCGGGCAGGTGAGCGCCTTCCCTGCTTCCTTGCTTCCCTGCTTCCCCGCTTCTCTCCCTCCGGAGCGGGCACGCCGAGCCACGGGGCAGCAGCACACAAACCCAGCCTTAGGGGACATGAGGGAATTTTGATCCAAGCGGAGGTAATAGGTGTTTAGGAGGACATGAAAAATTAGATGCCATCCACGGTTTCAGGAGCCTTTGATCTGAATAAGCCTGTGAACTTTCTTTGTTTTTTGTTTTGTTTTTTTTCCGGGCAAGGTGGTGGAAGAATGGTTAGGTGAGGAGGAACCATGCTTTTCCTTCTCCCCCGAAGTCCAAGCCACTCTTCTGCATGGCCAATAGGCACGGGGTCCTCTGCCCTCACAACCCAGTTTGGCTAGTTCTCACCTGATTTCCCTGTGAAGATGAGCCTCAGCCAGCCAAGGTTTAAATAATGCAGTCCTGTGTCCTGTCCTCATCCAACTAAAACAGTGCTTTCCCTGAGTACCAGATGGTCAGATTCCTGCAGAGGTCAGGGGCCCAGTTGCAAATAAGCAGAAAGGGCAATAAACAAAGATTGATGTGACTTTCTACCCTTAGACCAGCTAGCTGGTAGTACTTTCATGTGTATTAGTGCTTACCGTGAGGATAACGCATTTGTTCTCTGGAATTTGTTTCTGCAGAGTTTTGCCTGGCCTGGAAAAAATGGTGCATGAGCATTTACCAGGTCTGATGTTCTGACTTCTTGGTTCCCACTCTTCTAAGGGAGTGGACTGAGTTCACTTATGTGTGTGTTTTAAGAGACAAGACAGTACAATTGTAGTACTCATGGCCAACAGTGTGGACATTGAAAGGTAGAAATGTTTCTCTCTGTAAAAGGCAGCCCTACCTGGCACATAATTGCTGCTATATAACAAATTATGTCTTTCAGTTCTGTTCCTGGAAAATATGTGGTACATAACAATAATGAAAAAGCTTACTAAAAGGCCATTTTGTTTTGCCTTGTTTTGTTTTGTTTTGTTTAGAAAGCAAAACACAAACAGAAAACTTTGTCCAAGTGGTTTATCTTAAAGCTTACTGCAAAATTTATTCCTAAGGTACTGTAACTGATCTCTCAAGTTACAACCTAATACCATTTCCTTCATTACAAATTTATATATTTTACTAAAATTTATTTTTCTATCTACTTAGCTCCGTAGGACATTGATCTATAATAGAATGCACTGGCTTATAAACAGGTGTAATTATGACTCAAGTCTATGACACGGTAGGGAGCTCAGACATATCTCTTTTAAAGCAACATTATCTGGGGATATTTCAGGCTTATATTCCATATGTATTTTTGTTGGCATATGGAATTTAATCCTGTTCGCTTAAGAATTATAAGACAGAAAACAGGACAATATGGACCAGCGCTTCAAATACAAAGTGAGAAAAAGATGATTATTAAACATCACAAGTTACATCATCATCAGGACCCAGGGATGCCAGGTAAAACTTGATGATCTTTATCCATCATGTCCTCTCACACCAGTTGTAAATGACTGTTGACTTAATCTGGAGGAGTAATGTAGAAGAATGATGGTTTTTTTACAAGCAAGAGCCTTCAGAATGAGTGCTGTAGTGCTGTTAAGCTTGCTGGACATGATTAATGTTTTGACAGCCCTCCTAGCACACTGTTTTCTGTAACAGATTTAGTAGGCAGCCCTTTCTTACTTGTGTCACTGTATCATGAGTGTTCTGCAAAGTATTAGGATGTGCTGCATTATTCATGTGAAATATAACAATGAGTATTTAATAATGTTTTGTTAGGTTTTCCAACATTTCACGGAATAATTGGAATGTCCAGAGTTTTTCTTTTCTAGGCATTTTCCATAATGAAGATAATTTCTTCTGCTTCTCTAGATTCCCTCAGCTTCTCTTCTGCTATTGTGGCTCCCTGCTCATTTAGTTTTCATGTTTTAGTAGCTGGTCTGTCTTGCTGAGTTTAGTAATTTCCATGGTAATCAGATTATCTGAGTATCCTGTTCATAACAAAAGTACCAAAAACCTTAGTTATGGAATCATTTATCAGCAGAAAGACTTTTTTCTATTCAGAACAATCGATCTATTAAGATTGATTTACACTGTAAAAGAAAAGAACATTTGCCACTTTAGATTACTTTATCCTGGGTAATGTAACTGTATTACTGCAGATTATTGGGAAAACTGTCTTTCTATCACTGAATCACTACACTTCCAGGGGGAGGCTCTCAGCACAGTGTCATCCTTCTTCTGATTTCCACTGACTTGTTTCAGTTTGTACAAGCTGACATTCTTGGCTTCTATTCTTTTTGTTTCAGACTTATAACTGAATATGCACTTATCCATCCACCATTTTTTTCTCCCTAAGGATGAGCCTGCATTCTTGAAATAATTGCACAGTCATCGTCCAGATCTCTGGGGAAAAAAAACCCTGATTCTGCACATAGGAGTTCCAGAAATGGAAATGGTGAACAGAGATATTGAGCTAGAAAGTACAGGTAGCTCACTTTGAGCTGTGTAAGCATATGTGTAAACATACTTGCTTCAATGTCCACTTTCTCTCATACTTCTGTGCTGTGGGCAGGGTTAACATACCCAATCTGTTTATTTTTTGATGCATATCTCATGTGCCATCTAGGATTTTCAGGGTAAATATCACAGATGCATGCTGGTAACTGCAGATGATTTGGAATGTGATGTGTAAGTATCCCCATTGTCAACCACACTGGGAATGTATCTGCTGATTTTTGCACAAGAATAGGTGTGGAGGCAGTAATATTATTCCTTTAGGATATGAGATGAGGGTATTAAATAATTGTGAGTAAAACAAAGGTAATCTTTACCCTCATAAGTTGTAATGCATCACTTAAGTAAAATACAAAAACCAAGAACACTGTAGAACATAAAGAACATCTGAGATACAAGAGAATGGTGTTACTGAATTTTGAATTTTAAAAATTTTTGAATGTTAGAATTTGGAAAAGTTACATTTTTTTACTAAAAATATTTCATTTTTTCCCATGTGTTTTAACCAGGAGCAGTCATAATTTCTTCATATAATGTTAGGATTTCAGTCAAATCAAAGGAATTATTTCTTATGTCAGAGGACATAGTAACATGAAAGAACTACTGGGTCTCTAGAACCAAAGTCACAAACTTACATAGAACTAATTAAGCAAAATAGAACTAATTACTGCAGAATTGTATATAGTATCTTCTTAAATGCCAAGTATCTGCTGGCTGCTGTTGATACCAGGGACTTTTTGAGTGACCCATAAAGTTGTAGGTAGAAAGATAATCAGATCCAAAGAAAGACCTGGTAATTTCATTTGTCAGAGGAAAATAATGAAAAGCATTGGCTAGGTTGATTGTCTCATTACAGAGAACATCTTAAATAGTTCTGTATAAAAGTTGTATAGAAACCTCTGGGTTGTGTATTTTCCTTATTTTACATTGTAATGGACCTTTGTGCACACACGCAGACACAGGCTCAGAGACACCCACAATTTCTCTCTTGTGTAAGTCATACAGGATACATCTTTGAGGAGACTTCCAGTTTTTGTGTAACAAAACTTCCAGTTTTGTCTAACCAAAACTTTAAACAGTGGAGAAAATGTTCACCAGAAGATTCCCAGACAGTTCTAGCCTGTTTGCAAATATCAGAACACAATGGCTTTTTATCTTGGTGTGTTTGCTTTTGAGTATTCTTGTCATGTCCTCCTGTCTGGTTGCATCCATTTTAAACAAAGGCATAACCACCACCCTCTGGGCTGCAGATCGCATGGGGGAAAAGGTGTATGTGCACCTGATCCTCTGCTAGAACAAACTGCACACTCGGATATTTCTGAGTGTGCATTGCTCCTGAGACTTTAAGCCAGGCTGCTGTGATTCTAGGTGTTACAGACAAACAAAGTATTGAAGCTGACAAAAGTGAGGTATATGCTAATATTTGTATGTTTGGAGCTTGCAAGTGGTTTCTTGAGAGAGGAGGATGCATAAAAACATGGATCATTCTCAGCTGTGAAAAGATGAAGCATGTCTATATTGTAAGCTTCAGATTTTCTACATCTCAGAGGTATTTATTTAAATTCCATAAAATAATAGATTATTCTTTTCACATGAATGAAGGAAATTATTAGTCTCTAGGGCTAACCAAAGGAGATTCCTTCAGCCAGAAACTGTGGAGAGAATGTAGTGCTGAGCTGGAAAAATGTGAGGTTTTTAATATGTGGTTAATTTGCTAAAAATATTGTTGGAAACATAAAAATGTTTTTTCCTTTTATCTTTCAGTGAAAAACAGATCCAACAGTGAGATACTACAAATTGTCCAATATTTTTGTGCAGCTTATGTTTGAGTACTTTGTCTTAACAGATTTGTAAAATGATTTATAATTGAGCAATATAAAACATTTAGCACAAGAAAAAATAAAGCTCAAGATGTTGGTTTAATTTCATTTGCTTTCCCTTAAAGAATAATGGGAAGCCTCACAGAAAACATTTTATTTGGAAAGAGCCTGAAGCAATGCTTTCTGGCACTCAACAGAGGAGTGTTGGGTTTGGTCCTTTCTGACACCTCTTTTATATGTAAATATAATGAGAACCCAGGAAAGTAGAGAAAAAAGACTTACTTTTATCATGGCTGTAAAGTTAGGGATCAGCCTTAGAAGATCCTGTGACTAGACTGATTCAGTATTGGGGTGCTAGAAAATCTAAATTTAATTTTCTTATTTTTCAGACTTGCTGTGTTATGCTTGGCAGATCATTTATTTCATCTCTCTATATCTTATATCCTCTTATACTGAGTTATCTTTTTTCTCTGTTTACACAGTCTAGCCCAAACTGAAAAACAAGGATATCTGGATGCTGTTGTAGTACAAGAAGCTTTTTCTTGTTGCTTCTCACTTAAAGCTATTTGAGACATTTCCAATTTATGTAACAGTAAAGTTAGGTATTACAAGTAAAATCTTTTCTTTTAGGATACTTATGAATTTAATGTAATGTACATAAATCACCCTTATTAAATGACCCACGTAACAACATGGTGTCACAAACAGAAAGCTTATGGTTCCCAGCACTGCATGGTGGACAGGCAGAATAGGTATATGACATTGAGTGTAGTATTGAAGAAAGGGAAAACAAAGGGAAAACTCAGAGTGAAATGAGGTTTTACATAAACAAGGGTACGTACAACCAGGAGTTCTTGAATCCAAGATAAAGAATGAACCAATTCCTTTCTGCAAGCTAAAATTATTCTATTCTTTTTTTTGCAATGACAACGTGATCTGTAGCTGAGTCACCATTTTAGACCCATATGTTTTCCTCTTCATTTATGTGTCTCTGTAGCCTTTCATCCTCTCCCTCAAGCAGATCAACCCATGCAGACATTCTCATAACTCTGTTATGGGAGTCCTGATATTTGTAAGCATTCTGCAATTATAGATGACCTCTCCGAAGGGTGTCCTGGGTGTCCTCCAAAACCGCTGTCACCTGAACCAAATACTCCATATAAATCCTTCTCAACTTTATCAAGCACTTAAAAAAATAGCAAAGTTCCCACTGCTTACTTTGCTTGTTTATGGTCTTCCTGGAAATTGTCTCTGCTTTTAGATGGAGCCAAGCATGTCCAAGGGGATTTTTTTTTAAATTGTCTCTGCTTTTAGATGGAGTCAAACATATCTAAGAAGTTCTTTGGGTATTTTTGACATGTAAGCTTGAAAGCTCTGTGTTCATTTGGTGCAAGGATATATCTTTCTGTGCTAGCAGGTTAGAACAGTGACAGTAAACCAGCCATATATATTAAATAGAGTTTACAGTCTGATACAGCTATACACAGAAAGGCTGTGATACCAGTCAGCATCTATAAACTGTACAAAAACAGATTCCCCAAATTCTCACAGCTGCTCCTCTATTTTTTCCATTGAATAAGCATGGTTGTATCCTGGTAGTAGGAGGCTTCATGCAATGTGTTCTTCCATTAGATAAACTCTGTTTTTTTAATAGGTGGGAGGTCTCCATGTAGAACTCTAGCTAAGTCAAAAGCAGTAGTGTTGAGGATTCATTGGAAACAGCCAGTTTAATCCCCCAGCTAACACAAGTATGTTTTGTTCAATTCAGTCAAGGAATCTAGGCTTATAAAATGACTTTATAATGGTTTTTGAGGAATTGTTTACATGAGAGAATCAAGAGAGATGAAAAACAGAGAGAGTCGCTCTTCAGAAATGGGCTGCATATAGGAAATAGGAAACGTATGTGTCAACTTTGCTTCCAAGTTCCAACACTGACATGAAACAAGAAATAACGAAGGCTGCTTCAGGGAAGAAGTTTCCACTTCTATAGGTTGAATCACACATGGCAGCTAAAAGAAGGCAGTATAAGTGAAGCATTGTTAATAATGCTGTTGTTGCAATTTCTGGTGTGGTTAATAATACTATTGTTGCTATTGTTGCAATAATGTTATTGTTGCAATTGATTAGGTGAAGTTTAAAAACTATGTGCAGGAGTTCCCATTCCCACTTCAGGACAAGAAAATGGTAGATGTGTTAAGCTGTTTGCAGTCTCATCATTCTGTTCTATTTTGATTAGACTGAAGCTCTTATCCTGATTCTAAACTAGCCGCAGTATTTCATTTGCTTTTAATTACACTGAATTTCTCCACTAGTTGTAAGTGACCTATCACTGCAGTTCATTAAACTGTTTTTAAGTATTTACCTCATTGGAATTGCAGAGGAGAGAAATGTTTTCCCAAAGCTATACGCAATGATCAACTGTATCATCCCACTTTATTAAAACATGTTGCAACATTTTAAAAAGAAAAACATAGGAAAGTTTTTTGTTTTGAATTGTTAAATCCCAGTCCTAATTTACTTCCGCATCTTTACCACTGAGCTTGAGAGAAGATTTGAACTGTTCATATGCCTTTTCATTTCACACCGAATTTATACGAAGTTTCCAAATAATAACAGTGAACTTGGCAGGAATAAATGTAGACCAAATGGTGTAATCCCCACCAGGAAGCATAATTCTCTTATGAAGTATTTACAATAGCAAGCTTGGAAATCTAACAATAGGTTATATTGTTAATAGATTGTTTATAGCATCTTTTATTGACTGATTCATTCCTAATGGCAACAGATCTAGTCACCTAACATTCTTCATATGGCAGGCAGTTCAGTGTTCACTGTTGCTTTAAGAATCCTCTCAGGTATGAGAAAGTTTCTTTCTGACATAAATCAATAAATAGGACATAAATAGGACCTTTCAAAGTTCAGAAGTTCCCTGAAATGTTACTGAACTTTCTGATGCTCCCTTCCTGTGACCTGCCAATAACCCTTATCTCCCCTGCCTTCATGACCCTTTAATGTTTCCCTGGCTCTCCATTCCCTTCATCCTTCTAAAGAGCTTGGCTGTTTCCCAACTTGGATTCATCCAACAGGCCACCCTCCTTGGAAACTCTCCCAGTCTTTCAAACAGCCTTGCAGTACAGTAGCCTAAATACTGGTTTGCACATTTAAATTTCACATACTGCTGAACCTGCTGTTTTGGTATCTGAACTAAGAATTCCAGTGCTGTAGTTCTGTGGAACCGTCAGCATATACTATATGCACCTGATACACCTGATAGCTTCAGACGTGAGAAGATATTACAGCCACATACTTTACCCTGTTTTTCAGCTGACTGCAGTTATCTAATACAGTTTTGGACGAGGTGTTAACTTTGAATGTGCCAAGTATAATGGCCCTCAAAAATTTTATTTTTAACAGCTAGCTACAACATACTTGCTCACAAAGATTTGTTCCAGTCACAGACTGGGTCTGATGGTCTTCACATTTTCCAGTTTGCCTACAAATAAACACAAGGTTCATAGGAGTTTTTTGTAAAATAAGAATGTATCCCAAGTGTCCCAGAAGTATGAAGATTTGTGAGTATTTAAGCAAGCAGTGTCAATGCAGCAATCTAGACATTTTTGTGTGCCTGGCAAAAGGATACTCACATGAACCTGGTGACAACTTATTTTTTCATTGTTGCGCTATACTTAAGATACCCCTAGAATATTTGTAAGAGACTAAAACGAGCTCTATTGCTTCTCAGTGACACAAAGTTTAAGTTTGTTATCCCAAAGGTAATGACAAAACTGTGTCATTGCAGTTTGGTATAGTAAAAAGTTAGCCTGTGGGTTCAGAGGTGGGACAGATGAGGGTGAGAAGGGTGTTGAGTGGAACCAGTCTTCAATGGTGACATGGCAAAAAAGCAGTAAAAAGATCCAGGTTTGATGGTTGCAGCAGAGGAAGTGAACAAAGACATCAAAACAGCCAGTGTGGATGTGTTTGTATGTTAGGAATCCCCTCCAAGTTTGGAAGGATTGAGATAAAGTCTGGAATATTCAGTAAGGGCAAGATGACTTCAGCCAGATATTTCTTCTATTACAGATAAAGTAGACTGCCCTTGATAGTTATCTGTCTAGGTAATGTGCTAGTTTGGTTTTTTATTTTTTCCATACAATTAGAACAGTAGCCCTTGCCATACATGTATATGGTCTGAATTATATTTTCTAATCCTTGGAGGACTAGCACAAAATATTTTAAGAAATAAACATTTAAGGATAAAGCACAAATTTATCTGTTTACAGGGTTAGACTGGACATTGAAAAACTGAAAGATATTTAGTAATATCTGGAGACTAAACAAATGCAGTGCCCTTTCTCTCTCATCCAGCATGTGCTTCAGCCCCCAAAGCACCTCAGTAAGCCTTATTAAAAAACCATCTCCATTTCATTAATAACGCTCTTGTACTGGGAGAATCAAGACTGGTCAGAGAGTTTGAGACACCACTTCACAAGTGCTAAATTAAGGGGCCTAATAATCTTCTTCAACTAGTAGATTGACTGGAACACTTTCCTTTCTGACTGTCCCTTTGTAGATTGGACATTGACATCTCTCTACTGAGGGACTTTTTCTTATGTCTCTGGAGGCAGGGAAATGATGTTCAAGTATCAACTTTGAAGGCTTATAAATTGAAGACTGCCAGAAATACCAGTTCTATCAGTAACTGAAAGTAAAACATATTGGTTATACACCAAACCACTTGCATGTCATCAGCTTCAATTTGTGCAAACCCATTTTCTTTCATTTTACATCCTCTGGGATCAGGATTTCAGATTTACATTGTTCAGCTGATCACTATGGATAAAGATATATTTGATGTTATTTATCTGCGATTTAAAAATATAACAGATTAGTAAGTTTAATTGTGCCTTGTGATAAACCAGTGGTTGTTAACCTTAACTAGAGAGAACTCATTTATTAATTTGTACTAATTTCACTTGTTTCAGGGTCATGTAAGAACAAAAGACAAAAGGAAAACACACAGGAACCCACTATCTCTACTGAAACAGCTATAAGGTTCAGTGTTCCAGCTTTGAAGTCCCTAATATATTTTGGCCCATGAAAATGGATTAAGAAGATATAGAACCATTCTGACTAACAGACTTTCCCAAGCTCTTTATGTGTAGGAGAGAGAGGTTTCTTGAAATGTGATACCCTTCATGGAAACAAATGTCAAGAAAAACAATGTGAACAAAACTTGTAGTATTCTATGATGTGCTGAAGAAGCTCCTATTATTATCTCTAGCACCTTGCCTTTAGAGCAAGTTTCGCCATCTTATGTGTCAGATCTTCCTAGAATTTTTCCCAAAGTAGTGCATCTAGAAGCTGGATCCCAGAAAACCAGACCAGGCACTGCAATAGTATTACAATAGTCAAATTCTTCAGACATGTCTCAAACACCCTTTGCAAGAAGACCTCCCTTCAAGGTATGCTATATCTGTGGCAGAGAATTTGGGTCACAGTCTATTGCTATACATGAACCTAAGTGCCTAGAGAAGTGGCGTATTGAGAACAATCAGCTACCAAAGCACCTTAGAAGGCCAGAGCCCAGGAAACCTGAGGTCCTTACTGGTTCTGGCTTCTATACACTTGCAGATGAAAATGAAGCAGCTTATTATAGTGCTCAAGCCCAGCTGGTGCCCTGTAGAAACTGTGGCCGAACCTTTTTTCCTGACCGTCTCCCTGTGCACGAAAGGTGTTGCAAAGGAGGTAGCCGTCGTGGGAGGCTACCAAATGCTGGCACTGGTAAATCTGGTGAAGCACCAAGATCTGGACCTGGCTCAGCAAGTGGTAGTCCATCTAAGGCCCGTCAAGGAACAAGCAGGGCTGCACCAGCTGTATCAGACCAGGTAAGTTGCTAAGCATGTGCTGTATGAAAGGATGTGTATGCATCTTGATGCTTGGCACTCCAGGGGAGACTGGATTGCCATCAAATTTAAAATCACTTTTCTTCAGAAGGACCTTTTAGCTCCATGCAAATGTTTCTCTGCTAAATAGAGGATAAAGAAAAGAGAAATACTGGGAAGGCAACAAGGGGAACTACTTATTCCTATTTATTTTGATTTTCCTTTTGAATGGGAGTAGTTGGGTTCTCTGTTGTCCTTTAAGACTTATATCCCCAAGAGGAACCATTGCTTGATATAGTTCTCTAGGAGATTTTATTGAGCAGATTAGGCAAGGTTTGGATGTCATATGTTTTAGGAGATGATAGGTATTTTTATTTAGTTAACATGAAATGCAGCATTTCATTGTCCTGCAAGCATCCAGCACTTCAAAACATGATTTTCATATTTTACTGTTATTCTTAACCTTGGCATGCAACATGAGTTTACTGAGGACTGCATGTTCAAAGGCAGCAGTTCTGGGTATAACAACAAGAAAATAAATAAGACTGCACATTTTTTTCCACTGAATTTGATTCAGGATCCAAGAATAAAGAAGCTGATTCACATTATCCAAAAGCTACACAGAGTTTTGGAAAATGGGATATTTTTTTCTGCATTTGTTTCTGCACAAGCCGTCTTTTGGCCAGGAGTTTTGTAAGATAGTTGTCTAAATTTAGGCCCAGTGTCCAAATTAAATGGCCTTTTTTTTTTTAAGTGTGGGTTGGAATCCTGATTGCCTACATTTTTGAAAATGGGATTTAGGTCTCTCAGTCACCAAAGGAATGCAATGCTATGCAGAGCATTTCTAAAGATGCTTTAGAAGGCAAAGTGTGTAACAGTTTAGTTGTTGAGTAAAATTAAGATAATAGCATTACCCTAGCTCACATGAGACTAAAGACTTCATGAGCCCTTTTTTAATTATGTTACATGAGGCTATTAATTGATATATTTTGGCAAATACATTTATTATGCTATATGAGGCCACTGATATACTTTGGCAAATTGATACATATTTGGCAAATTTGCTTTTATTAGCAAATTTTACATAATCCACAAGCAGTTCAAAGTGCTTCACAGCTTCATTTATAGCGGTAGGAAAAGTGATGCTGTTTATACTACATTGTGCTCTTTTCCAAAGAACTGCCATTGCTCTAAAGGTCATTGTTCGATGAAAGGCATGGGTGTGAAGCAGAGAGTTTAATCTATCACAAATAATTCTGTAGATTAAAAAAGAGAGTGTGGGGGCAATTTTCTGTAATTATACCATAAAAAAAAAAAAAATTAGAGTGTGGTTTGGCACTGACAGTGACTCTGTAAAAAATGTTACCCTCTTGCACAATGTATCTGCTCCCTTTGTGGATTCACTCACATCTGCTGACTTGTTGAACAACAACATTATTACCACTTTTTACTTCTGTGAGCTCTGCAGAGCCAAAATGAAATCTGTTCGAATCTGTTCTTCCTTCTGTGTGAACAACAGGTTACCTCATTTACTTCCAAGCAGTTACAGTTAATCAGTTGCAGCAGAACTAATGAGGCTGTACAGCTTGAAGTTTGTAATTGACTTTGAGGGACTTTATTATTAACAATGACTTTCAGGATAGGATGATGGATTTTACGTCCTGAGGTCTATTACTGTATTAGTTTTAGAGCTGTTCTTTAGTACAGAATTATGCATTAAAGCCAGAGATGGGATGGGAAGATTGAAAGAAATATCCTGTGATCCAAGGGATGCTTCAGGACTTGCAGACAGCTTATAAGAAGTTGTCAAAGCACTTTCCTGTAGATTTAAATTCTCTGTGAGAGGATCTTCATTTCCAGTTGAATATTTTGAAAGGTGCACACATTGAAGGGTGTGGAAAAGCACTAAGCTTATGGAATAACTGCATATTAAGTTATGAACAGGGACAAGGTCTGTATCTCCACTGAAGTCTTCTTCTTTTTCCAGTTATGGTTTTCATTTTGCTCACCTTACCTGCTACTCAGCTGCTTATTAATTCTGTTAAAAAGTAGTGGTGGAATGAAATGGCTACTGTTTTGGTCCTGGCTGGAAAGCATTTGGGGCAGTCCCTGTCTCATCTAACAGACTTACTCACTGTGACAGTGAATTATTTAAGTACTTGGTTAAAGTCCTGATTCAACAGAACATCAGAGGAAAGCAATAACTGAAAAAAACCACCCAACCCTTATGTAAGTGTATCTAAGAGAAGTAGTGCTACTGTTAAATAAATTTATGCAATGAAAGATGGTGTAAATGAAAAAGCTGGATTTTCCTCATTTTCAAAATAAAGTTCTGACTGATTTAGTGGTACACCATGTAAAGTGCATTTTAACTTTACAACTTCAAGCACTTCTCCCTGTATGCCTCTGCCTCTATGCCCTGGAGTTCTCTCCCCTTTAGCAAGTGTGGCATCAATTAGGCTGGTATCATTACTGACAAACTCTTTCTCAATTCTGCATTAAATGTCTTTAGAGGTGGAGACTGAACAGCCTCTGTAAGCTATCTCTTCCAGTGCCTGTCCTCACTCTCAGAATCAATGAACACATTTGAGTTAATCATGTCTGTCTGTGTAAAACAGCCTCTGCTTAGAGACTCTCAAGAGTCGCATCAGCTCAGAAATTCTGCTTTGGTTTCTGCTGTGATACCCCAAACAGTGGAAGTGGTGTCTGCAGCTACTGAATCTCAGACTTGGACTAAAACAGAGTCTGTGTGCTATTGTTTCATAGACAAAAATGTGTGATATATGTAAGTGACCATCAGTAACTTGCTGTGTGTATACGAGTTATGAAGTTTTTGACAATAGATAACGTTGATCTTAAAAGCCTATTAGATAGTGCTGCCATCTGCTGTTTTCTTCTTATCTGGTTAACTACCTAGAGAAAGATTTCACTGATCTTCCTTTGCTGAATTGTAATGCATTTTAACACAGTGTAAGTCTTGAAAATTTGTGTAGCAAGAGCTTTGATGTTGTATTTTGCTCTAGCATAAAGCCTCGTAGCCTTGGTAAAGGAGAAGACTTGTTCAGGTGCAGTATAATTCTAATGAAACTGGAAAGTCAACAATGAGCTTTTTTTGCCTCATTGCAGTGGTTTTGAATACCTTCCTAGGAGAATGCTGACAAATAAATTTGCAAATATAGAAAGTTAGATGAGAATGGACAGTGAATGGATGGTTTGAATGAAACTTACTGAGTGTTATCATTGGGAATGACTGAGTGTCCTTCCTTTGCTGGTACATGGATGCGCTATTCATTGTACTGACTTAGTTTAAAAAGAAAGCACATCAGGAGCAAAATGGGATATTTCATGCATCCAGTGGAGTAATATTTTTAATTATATGCATAATCTTGCAGAATTACCTTGCTGTTCAAGGCAATTTCCTACACATCCTTACATGAGTGCAGTAGGGTGTGAAGTGCAGCTCTGGATAGTCATGAGAACCATGCTACACCTTGTCCGTGATCCTTATGCAAAATGCCTTTTACTTGGCAGAGAGAAATGTGTGGAAAGGGCTGCTTTCATACAATAGAATGCTGCTGCTAAGTGCTTGCACCACTCTTTTCCTAAGCCTCTAATTTATGGGAAATTCAAGTCTATGACAACAGCTCTGTCGAGAGCAGGCTGCCGCACCTCTTCCCATTAAAATACATGGATAATTAAACAAATAAGAAGGGAAGAGGTGTGTGCAGTCCTGGACTATAAATATTTATGTAGGAGAGTTTGGGATTCAGTCTTATTGTGTGTACTCAAGAAGAAATAAAAAGCTTTGTGCAGTATGGAAGGATTTGACCTCATGTAACACCGTAACAGCAGCCTGGGGCTAACCTTAAGTAATGTCAGGTCTATTGAAAATACATAGTTGCATAGCCCTCTGAACTAAATAACTTCATTCATAGTCACGCAGACATACTTAGCAGTCTTGGAGTAAAAAAGAAAATACTGAGACACCAGAGGAAAGCCTAACTACACTGTTAGGTATTTGTAGGTATTTTTATAATAACACATATCCTCAGGAACAGACCTTCCCTGCAACCCTTTTTGAAAGTTAAAAACAAAGCAGTGAACAGACAGCCTAGCCACTGGGCTGTGAGTAGTTTGGGTTGGAAAATTGCGGTGTTTCCAAAAATAGTTTAGTTTCAAACTGCAGGCCTCCAGATGTTACATTTGGGATCCGCACACTGAAAACAAAAAGAAATGAAGGGTAAATATCATCAGCTGTAGAAATTCCAAGTAAAGCTTATCATATCTTGGATTCCACAGTTAAAAAAAGAAAAATCTGTTACTACCAATTGTTAGGCTAATCTCTTTCAGGTTTTAAACATGTGTGCAGAGAAGAATTTTGTGTATATAATTGTATGTGTGATGATGGGTCAATCTCAGTATTTTTCTGGAATAAAAATACTTCTGTCCTAAGAGTGATCTGATTCCTTTTAATTAATTCTGCTTTCTCCTGTTGTTTCTGTACCTTTTTAATTGTGGGAATTGCAAAAGACAGACATTTCTGCTTTAAAAGATTTCTGCATTTGTACTAGGATTTCTTTTTCCTATTCTGTTAGTATATGAAGAGTCCCTACAAACTGAATATAAATCAAATTGCTCTTTCCTAGTTCACAACCCTTAAGTAACCATTTAAATAACTGGCATGAACCCAGCTAATGAGAACTCATGGGGAAAGTGTGTTCCCAGTGATTTTACACCTAGCATTTTTTTAAGAAACCATTTCTAAAATAGTATAACCATACCCACAGCAGGCATGCACACTGAAAAGAATTCTCTGACCTCAGGAGTTTAGATTGTAGTATCTTTACCTAAATCTGTCCAGAGCCTACAAATAAATGTGTAGTGTCCTTAGAAGACTTCGTATCTGGACCCGGAGTCTTACTTTAAAATCAGACAAGTTCTAGCTCACAACTTGAAGTAAAGGAATAGGTGAAATTTGATAATGGAAAGTTATAGGATGTTTTTAAAACAGCTGTTGCTGTATTCATATAAAAATAGGACAAGAAGGCTGTATTTTTATATGTATTAGAAAATATGCTTATATAAAATACTATGTTATCAAAGATAGCAAGGAAATTCCATTTGTAAGTCAAGAGGATGAAAATGTCCTTGGAGAGCCCATCTTTGGATGTTATATTTCAGGACACTGTGAGAACTTTCCAAACAAAGTCCAACTTTTCCCAGAAAAAATACACTTTATAGAGTAATATTTCTTTCATGTAAGTGAGATTACATGTGTGATACAGGAAGGCAATCTTATGCAGATTGTTCACTAATGACATTTTCAGACTGTAACGTAAATACGAGAAGAGCTGCCGAGAATTTCGTGAACACATTGATGGGCTGACAGAAAGAGTCATAAATATGGGAACAGGTTATGCTTTGTCTTACACAGCAGCAGAGGAAAAAATGAAACCCCACCATTCTTGTTTGAGTGAGAAAGGTTTCCTGTATTTGGTCTGGCATGGCTGTCTGTCTAACTTGAGGAGGGCAGGGAATAGCTCATCTCTTACTGGTATTCTGCAGTCAGAAGTGTAGGAAGTGCTGGCAGTTGTGAGACCCATCTGTGTGCCTCAAAGTTCTTCTCTGCAGCATGTTTTTATCCTACTTCCTGAGCACGGCTGGTACTGACACCACGCCTAGCACAAAACGCGCCTAAGGACACAGCTGAGTCCATAATCTTCAGTACCACAGTAATTATACATTTTTCAGCCTCAGATTATGTATTTGTGAGGTTTGGGGTTTAGGAACCTTTTTCTTCTGTTGTTGAGCTGTTTTTCTCTGAGAACAAAAGCAGATCTTCAGTGTGGAAACAATGACTTGCTTAGAGTCCAGTTCTGCCCTTGCTGCAGTCACTGGCAAAGTTCACACTAAGGCCTTTGGGATAAACAAACAGCAATTTTTATTTTGCCCATCATCCTGAAATATCCTGGATTGGTTTTAATCTTTGAAGGCCAAGAGTTCTACCAGCTAACTGATCTGTGTCAAAATAAAGAACCTCTTGGGGTAAAGAACCTCTTGGGAGGGCTGCTCTCGCTGTCCAGCTTGAGATACTAAGGCTGGACACTGCACTTTAAGCTGTGTTCTGGTGGAAGGTGGAGTCTTTCTGTAATTGTACTAGACATCAAGAGGTCAGCTGGTGAAGCTTTTATTACTGATTTCCATTTTACATCTGCTTGGTAAGTAAAAAATGGCTTCAACCATTTAAAGTGGATGCTGCATTGCAACCTGATGAAGCAGAGGTGTTGTTTCTGCATGTAAAGACTTAGCATTTTCATGAGCTTGAAGATATGAAAATAAAAGAGATGAAACTTAGCTAGCTAAGTATTGATTAGTCATACACGTCAGTCAGCCCAGCATTTGCAGAAGAAACCTGCCTGTTTCAGGTGCCCAGTTAACGAGGCAGTATCTCTTACAAGCCTCAAAACAGATTCCAAACAAAACCAGACTGAAATAAACAATTAGACAGATTTCACAGTTATCAGGTTCCTTATCTACGTGATTGCTTTAATACAAAGTCGTCCTGATTCAAAATGAATATTGAAAACAATATTTCTTCTTCACGGTTGTTATTTGCAGGCAAAAGTGGTAAGGCCACCAACAGTGATTTGCTACATATGTGGCCGTGAGTATGGGACAAAATCTATTAGTATACATGAGCCACAATGCCTAAAAAAATGGCACCAGGAGAATGACAGCCTTCCCAAGCACTTGAGAAGGCCAGAACCCAAAAAACCTGAAGTCAGAACCGTGCAAGGTAAGCTACAGAACAAATTAAGAGAGATGGGCAAAAAAGTGTGAGGAATTAAAAAAGATATTTAAAGCAATAGGTAAACAGTTTGCAAGCACTTTGTTCTCCAGTTTACTTTCAAGACCTTGTTTTAAGCTTTCCTTCTGCTTCACAGAAGGAAAGCTTAAAACAAGGTCTTTGAAGTAAAAGTAGTCATTATCTATGGAACATGCCTCCTGGGACGCTCACCTCTATGTGCCAGCATGTCCTGAATCAAAACACAAATAGATTAGCAACCTGCTTCACAGCTACATTACTACTTTTTGACTTTTTTTAACACTGTAGACAGGCATGTCTTAAAATGAGCAAAAACATCCAAGAATAACGTGCAGACATGACAGAGAATCATTAAAATAAAATACTCTCAGGCAACATAGGTGTAGATACTTCAGCCAGATTCTTCTACAGTCAACATCCCATAGATGCTATTGCTTTTTTATTTACAAGTCTCAGAAGCTTTCATTGTCAGATAGTGTAATGTAAACAAAGTGGAGAAAAATATATATCTAGTACAAAGTAAATAATTTATTTTTACCAATTTTACATGTTTGTGCTGTGGGTTCTGTTTTCTAAGATTCCACTTCTTCAAATTAATGAACATGGATGATCCCCAGAGATGGGCTGTCATATATATCCCAGGGACATATGTTCACTGTAGGCTGAAAAGGAATTCCTATCCATGCTTTGCCTGAAAGCTGTTCCTAGGACTTCCCTATTCCCACATAGAGTTATTTCACCTTTCTTGCTGGATGCTTTCCCTAGCCATGCCAGCTGGTCTGAGCTACTTGGGGCCAAGTTTGGACCACTTCCTCACAGGCATTTAATTCACACACACTTTTTTTTTTTATTCCCCACAATTTCCCGCAGCTTCCCATAATGTCTGGAAAAGTAGACAAAGTCTCCTACGACTCACTTGTGAAAGAGTCATACACTAGATCAGTTTACAGCAGTACAAAGAAATATGTCCTCAGAAGGCATGCAGAAGAGAGCAGGATCACTGAGAACACTAACCAGATGTTCAAAATAATAATCAAAGTTCAAGTAATATAAAATCGGAACTTGGTTAACGGATGCCAAGTGGCATAGTTGAATCTGCAGTAAAAGATGTGTTCAAAAGACATCTTCATTGTATTTGCTTTTTTAGATGCTAAGCACTTTTTAATTATTACACATTGTGTGGTAAAACAGATCGGAGAAAATGAGAATTCCATGTGAAAGAAGGGGATGCAAAAAGGCAAATCAGGTTATTTTGAAATACACTATTCTTATTTTGAAGGAGTGGAAGCAGAAAGACAACCACTCTTTGAGAAAACAATCTAGCAGAAGGCTCCCAGCTATGAATCAGAAAGTTGTCTCATTCACTCAATGAGTCATATGAGGCGCCTCCAATCTCCTGTGAGGTGTCCTGTGCCCATGGTTCCTCTGGGGATACTGACCTGCTTCCAGCATCTGTCCCTAAATGCCTGCTGATGCAAGCCTGATCAGTTCTGTAGCTTGAGCTAAAATTGTTGCTCCCCCTGCAGCTGCCTCATACTCCTGGCCTTGAGAAAATAATTTCAGTGTTGTTCTTTTTCCATAAGACTTACTCTTGATCGTGTGGTAAATGCTATAACTGACCTTCAGACCACATGCATGTACTGCATGTCTCAGTTTCTCAGCTCAGGGGGGAGGGATTACCCCTGTTGTTGAATGAAATCGACAATGTTCAAAAAAAGCTCAGAAATATTAACTGCTTACATAAAACTTTTTATAACTTACATAAATCTTTTTCTGAAAACTCAAGTGTCACGAGAAGACAACCACTGCCCTCATTACACAGTGTTTTGTTTGTGGAATGCCTAACACATGCCTGCAAGGAGAAAGTCATCTCTCTTTCTCCCTCTCTCTTTTTTTTTTTTAATATTCCATAAACTTTCCAAAGTACAGAAAATACACATTCATTTCCTGCAAGCAAAGGGGATATTTGTCTCAGCCAAGAAAAGAAACACTACTTGGTTGCTCTTCTAACAAAAAGAACATTAGGAACAGGCATATTAAGAGATCTAAGGCTTATTGTGGTAATGTGAACCATTGGATATGAATCATATTAAAATTGTATGGGCCTTTAATGAAGAGCTCTATCATGTGCCAATGACAGAAACCATGGAATATTTTTAAATGCACAGATCCTTTTCTTTTAAAAATTGTCCACTGCTAACAGTTCAAAGAAAAAAAACAGATTTAAAAATCTTTTTCTATCTTGTCATATCAAATAAGAAGGGTGAAGCAAATATATCTTCAGTTTGAGCCATGTGGATTTTTTTCTGCATGTGCTTCAAATGAAAATCCTTAAGATCTAAATCCAGGTATTAAGCAACCTGCCTGGCCTTTTTGCAAATCAGTTTGAAACAACACTTTGTGAAAATCCATTTCAAAAGGAAAGTCCATTTCAAGATGAAAGTAAACAAGATTTTTTTTAACCTAAATTAAATCTTGAAAACATATCTGAGTGTTTGAAGAATGCTTCTGAGTTTTCAGAGCAGTCATTCTTCCCACAGTGGAAAATAACTGAGGGTAAGACTGGATTAGTGTTTAGATGACAATAGATGCATCAGTGCAATGACCTCACAGGAAGTTGTGGCTTAAAAGCACTGTAGTTTTTGTCTGTAAGGTTTTAGGCTTATCTAAGATTTACTCCACTTTTTAGTATAACATACATAGACTCCAGCAGGAAGAGAATTGGGCCCCTTGTCCAGAGCAGTACAAAGAGCATATTCTCAAGTAGGTTACACTCCCACCCATAGTCATGGTCAGATAACATATGCTTGTTAAACAGAGCTTGAAGCAAAGCCAAAAAGTGAATTTGCTGATAATAATAGGTACGCAAATGTGTTAATAATTAGCTGAGAATGCAGATCATAGCACACGGCATGATGTTTTCTCTGTACTCTCATACAATACAAAATTATTCAGTTTGAAGTTAATTTAATTCAACTCTTGGGACAAAAAACAGAGTCCTTTTTATATACCCTTTACTCTTTTGCTTCTCTCTTTTCTTTTTCATTTGCAAAAGCAATATGGTTTGGTTAAACTGAAAGGCTCAGTCAACAGGTATTTCCTGAAAATATTTTCCATAAAGAGTTGAATGTGGGTCTCCAGAATGAAAGCTGATACTTTCTTTTTCTAATTTTCCAGCCAAAGGTTTCTATGATCTTGATGCTTTGAATGAGGCTGCCTGGACCAGTGCCCAAGCCCAGCTAGTTCCATGTGATATTTGTGGGCGTACTTTTCTTCCAGACAGACTGATCGTCCACCAGAGGTCCTGTAAACCGAAACCAGCAAAGTGAAGTGGGTGTAACACACATGCATACAAATGCATGTCTGCTCACACATGCACAGACAGACACACACACACTTTTATCCTAAGCTAAATAAAGAGAGAGTGTGTGTGTGTGCGTGCACATGAATACAAACACATGCACCCATACTCTTCAGACAAACCATGAGAGAAATAAAATTCATCTGGACATATATGGTCACCAAAACTTTATTGTGTAATGATATGTGCTCCAAAAGTCTCCAGAGTAAAAATCAGCAGTCGCTACTAAAGTGTAAAGTTAAATACAGAAAATTACTTCATTGAAAATTTTGCTTCTCCTCTTTCAAAGACTCTCTGGTTAACATAAGGACTTTTAGCTGAACTTCACTAACCAGAGAAACCAAGTAGCTCATTTAAGTTTGTTCATTTTTGTTTGGGTTTTCCAGTTTGGTGGGTTTTTTTGTTTGGAGCACTCCAGTGTTCACATCCTTGTGTAACTGCATCTCATGAGGCCCTTGACTGCTTACAAGTGAAGTATTCCCATGTAAAGGGATCCGGTCGTGTGGTAGAAGCAGACACAGGCTGTTTTTAAAAACACCAGAAGTGCTTTCTTTTTGTTTAAGAATGATACTGACCATGTGATTTATCCTCAGCTCAGTAAACTCACCATGCCAAAAAATTTATAAGCCAGGGAAGCACATCTTGGTCATGAACTTTGTAAAAAAAAACATTTTAATGTCGAGACAAAACAAGCATAATGTGCCAGATGGCTGGCATAAAATACCACCCTGCCCTCTGTACCAAATGTGGCCTTAACAGAGAGCCAGTGATGGCTGGAAGGGTGGGTATTATACAAGAAAGCCATGGGGAAGGTGTTTGAGGTACTGTTTTGGAAAATGCTGTTACGTTATGTAGAGGAATGAGTGCCAAAACACATTGGTATAGGAACAGGCTAAACACATGAAGGAAGTAATAATCCCTTTTACAAGGTACAGCAGAGACCAATTATTACTTTACTTACTCTAAAGCATTTTATTAAGTTGTGAGGTTATTCAAAAGGTATGACAAAATCCAGTACAAGTTGTGAACTAGCAATCTAGGCTTTCTGTTATCATGAAAGAAACTGTACCTCATGTATGGGCTTAAGGCCTAGAGTTGTCTGTTATGTATTATGTGATTGATGTGAGTTTCCTCAGAGCATTCACACTTACTATTGTACTTACAAATCAGAGGAAGTGAATGCTTTCATACGCACTAAAATGAAATATTGGTACCAACAACTTTTCTTTTCCAAGCGATCAAGCTGTGTGATTTGTGGAGTAAGTGAAACAAGAAGTAATATCTTTGTTCTGTTATTAGAGAAACGCTCCTGGCTCCAGCCCTGGCGGGCTGTTAATTCAGACTGGAGAAGTACCAGCATTCTTTGGTGAAAATAATTTCCAAAACAATCAATGGTACCTCAGCAGCCCTTTCATCTTTGGAATGAGGATTGTATAGTCTGAAGATAGATATCTTCAGGAGTCAAAGGTTCAGTTTCTGTTCTACAGAACAAAGCTGTGTAAACCCTGCAGATCTGTTCTTAGTGTCTCCAGCGTAAGAAGAGGTGCTATCGGAGCTGGACCAGTGCCTCCCCTCCTCTTTTTGGCTGGGAGAATGCATGTGGCCTGAGGACAGAAGAACAGGGGCACTAGTTTGTCATTGCTAGACTGGCTCCAAGGAGCTGCTGGCTGGCAACATACGCTGTGAGCCCCTGAGGTGTTTTAAGTCACACCAAGTGCTGGCCCACTGACAAGTGGTTTGGTAATTGGAGGATTATGGATATCATACAATCTCACCTTTGTGTCCCCTCTTCCTCTTCTTGGAATACTCTCTATTCTTAGACACAATAAGCATTTTTTGGCTACACCTGCCTCATCAAGATTCACTACATCCACTTCAAGAGCAAAAACATATTTTAAAGAAATTAAGCCTTTGCAGAGTCACTGTGGTGTTTGGCATTAAAAATTCAGCTCTGCCTCTTGGTAGGATTCACATATTGGAGTCCCTCTGTCATTCTGAAAGTAGGACTTAGTGTCTTCATGATTTTTGTCAGATATTTCACTCAGATCACTTTTTTTTCACTCATTGTCAGCTTTACACTTGTATATATTTTGGTTTCTGGAATTTTTTCCCAAAAAATAGTAAAATCTGTCAGATGAGCTGAATGTTTGTGAACAAAAAAGTACCAATATTAAGTGTATGTTGTGTCTTATCCAGAAATACCCTTGTAGGGGAACTCCTGAAGCCATAAGCCTAGAGTATGTTTTCCACATCATCTTTTAAAAAAGGAAATGAGGATCTGGCAAATTAAGAGCTGTCTCTGCTAGTTGGTGATTGCTGCTGAGTTCTGAATTTAATGTGGGGTTTGAGAAATGATGAGCCTTACCACGCGTAGAGTCAAGTCGGCATTGGCCTATGAGGGCTGACGGTGAGACCAGAGCATGCAGAAGCTCAGCTGGAGCCAACAGCCCTCAGCAAGGTCTCAAGGGTTGTAGCTTTCCCTTCCCTCCACAACTTCATGGGAACGGTGGTTTCCAAAATATATAGAAATATAAAAGTCACTGACATAGGAGTGCATATCGTTCTGCTTCAAACTGTCACACATCCCAAGGTTACTCTGTCACAAGCTTTTCTGCTGAGCTCACCAGCACCGGTGTGTTTGCTGATGATGATGAGTTCAAAGCAAGCTTTGTTTACTGGGAGAAGCACTGAGAGTGCCTTCATGGTTTGCTCTCAACAGAGTTAAAATGAGATCGTCTGAGCATTTCTCATTATTGCTTGGCATGTATCATTTTGACTTTTTTTGCAGGAAAGGAAAAGGAAATGAGAAATTGAGCTACTTTGCTTTTTTGGTTCCGTATTTTAGTGATTTGTCATTTAACCTTATCTCATCCACTGCTGGCTAATGTTATTTCCAGCTGAATCCCATGTTTCCTACTGCCATTCAAAGAGCTGAAAAATATCTTCTGGTATTTCAAAACCAGTGACATTTCATCTAGTTTCCCACAATTGTTCTGACAGCAGCTAAAACTACTCATGGACAAAATATACGGAAACTCAGGACATAGATTGACAAGCAAAGTTCAATCACATTAAACAAATGAGCATGCACTTTCCAATCATAAATAAAAGCCATGACTTACATTTTAGTTCAGCCATTTGAACCTACCAGTTTCAAATTAAAAATGAGGCATTTTATAAAAGCAAATCAGAAGATCATAGTCAAGCTAGAAGAGTTTAATTGTAGACTTGAAAAATTGGGCACTAATGAAAGAATCCATAACTGCAGTTAAGTATTATATGCAAAGTGTTATAATTTCTTGAGTTGGGAATGTCACAGTTACCATACAAAATTCAAAAGGTCCTGCATCTTTAAGGGCAGTAGTTAAAAATGCCTAATAGGCTTGAACAAGACAATTTGATGGACTGTTTCTTAAAGACTGCTAGGAGTGAATAGACCACAAGTTGAGGAACAAAAACATTTTTAAGTCTAATGTCAGTTTCTGATTAAAGATAGTGAGCACTTATATGGATCTGTGAATTCTCTTTGCAGGCCACAGACCTAGAAAGAATATAGCACCATGTAGAAATTATGTTTTCAGTATTGACTACTGACAATTTGAATGCTTAAGCTTTAGTCCAGGATTTGTAAACATGATTTTTGATCCTGTACTCACTGAAACAAATCCTACAATTATTGTACTGTATGAGTACAGGCTGATCAGATGCTGACACATGTATATGCCTTAATCAAATCAGATTGTGTAGTTTTTTATGATGGCACACAAGCTTTCAAAACCTTTGTTTGCTTAACAGTAGAATTTCATAGTTGAGAATTTTGGGTTTATTAGCCAGTTCACGGCTGGTCCATGAAGAAGGAATTCTAGGTAGTCTTTTGTCTGAATTAGTATTTTCTTTGAGGGTCCTGTGATTAGTTTTGCTTCACTGTCAGTGGGGATAAGGCTTCTGAATTCCGTATTTCTGAACCGAGTTAACCACAGTGGGTACAAATGAGTTTGCTGTGTCTGGAGACATGCCAGCAACACTGTAGGATTGTGCAAAAGCAGGATTCAACAGGGGTGTGAAGTCCACCAAAAAAACAAAACCTGCAAGCCTGGAAAATCCTCCAAGAAGTTGCCTGAGGGACTATGTAAATTCTTGAGTGCTGTTATGTTAATTTCTTGGTCAATATTGTAACTGACACACACAGAGTATTATTGACCCTGGAGCACAAGAATTAGGTACTTCTCCTAAATATATATTTCTTAAAAAAACTTCTGTAATTTTCAGTTGAAGAAAAAATTTTATCATCTTCATAGAGTTGAGGAGAAAGAGTTGACAACAGAGCAGGAAAATGTACCTGACAAGTGAGACTCCAGGAGGCCAGACTGTTTAACTTCTCAAAAAAAACATTAAGTGCCTCCCTGATAGCCTGTACATATCCAGATTAAAGATACTTCTTTCCAGAAGAAAACAACTGAACAATTTCCAAGTGGGAATTTGTTGCTAGTCAAACTCAGAAGCAAGAAATCCAGAACTTTCCAACAGTTTACTGAGATTTTCAGTAGATTGTCTAGGGCAGGATTTTTACAAGCAAAATTAAAAAAAAAAGTTACGCATAGGTATAATACGAATAAACTTAGGCCAGCCTTGTATTACAGTATAGCCTGTAGAACACTGTACTCCAAGATTCTTCCAGATAATCATGAAATATAATAATTGACCTATATTTTTCAGGACGGTTTGTAGAAGTCTAAGAAAAATACTGCAAGTAATTAGTTGTGGAGGCCCAAAGAACAGGTATTAAAATCAAATTATCCCTTGACCTTGGAAAGGTTGCAATAAGTAATACATTATAATAATAATGTTAGGGTGAGAGAAGCTTCTTTCCCACAGGCCTTTGTGTTCATATGTTAATTCCCTCTGAGTTCTGTTGTCCTGTTGACTTGTTGNAAGATTTACCTAGGTTAGCTCATAGGACTTGTAAATCTAAATAGTTAGGAACTGGCTGTTTCGAGTAAGTTTCACACTTTATTGTTGTAATACATCCAGTTGAAAACAAGTCTTGCTTACTGCTGTCTATTTATACCAGTTTTAAAGGCTGGAAAGATGTAAAATAAGAGCTCTGCCAAATACAGCTTGTGATAAAAGCAGATTTCCAAGACCTTTTTTTCCAGTCTACTCCCTCTTTGTAATGAATGCTGCTTTGTTAGCTACCATGGCTTTCCCTGTAGTTGTTTTCCTCCCTGTGTTCTCTGCTCTACCGTTTAGGCTTATTCGATGCATTCAGACAGAGGTGTCTTCTCTGAATACCTCTTGGAAAATAGTTAAACTTCTTATTGCCATGAGGCTGCAAAATGTGTGCAGCATGGAAGAAGCCAGAGTCAGAAACATGGATCACATGCTACACTCCATGTTACAAAGCTGTAATCTGGATGCATTCAAATAATACAGCAGAGCCACATGGAGGGTTTTTAATCCCTTAATATGACATATTTACATTTTATCACTCAGAAGATAAGATGTAGTAGTATGCATCTTGAAAAACAGAGTTATGGCTACAAGAATGAAGAGGTTCAGTCTGTTCAGCATCTCAGAGACAAGATGGAGTCTGTTTGATCTGTCATGCATGCTGTATTTCAGCTCTGAATTTTCATAAACCAAATACAAGGGTAGAAGTGAGCATTCACAGAATTCCACTTTTGCATACTTAACCTTGACATCCCCAGAATCCCAAGAATGTTTTACAAACTCCACTTCATGTAGGTAACATAGTACACTAGATACCAGATTATTCATTGATGTGGCACTAAAAATACCTGGTACAACTTCCAGAATATCAGCTTTAGCAAAATTTAGACTTCTGAGAAGAGAAGGGAGGACACCCATGTCAGCTTGTCTTGGCTCTTTTGAAAAAGTCTGTGGAAAATAACAGCAGGTTCTCTAGTGTTTCCCATTCAGTTTGGTCTGTGAAGCTGACCTGAATGCCAGAGAGAATAGTTGTCAGAAATGTGACTGTGGTATGAAGTGATCTGGACAGGCAGTTTATTTTCAGTGGAGGTAAGGGGCCTTTCTCCTACTGAGCATCTGTGGTCGAACGAGTTATGTGCCTACTTATCCCAAGAGATCCAGCTGTGTTTAACTAGAGAGCTGTACCTGTATTTGCAAGCTGGAATGAGCTTTTGGCTTGTGCAAAAGTTTGTCACATGTTAGGAAGGATCTGAAGAAGGTCTGTGGGCATGATGATGAATACAGGACAAGTATAATGTTAGGCAGCGTAGTATTTCTAAGACTGAAGAATAAAGAGAGCTTCTATCCAATAGAGTTCCAGCAATTTTATACATATATCTATATATATATAAAAAACTAATTTATTGGGGTTTTTTTATCAGAACTAATCAAAAATTTCTGGAGTCTTATCAGATCTATAGTTTGATTTTTTTTTCTTGAACGTGATCTTCTCAAATATTAGTAGTCTGCTATTCTAGGGGAAAATTTGTCTATGGAGAGGGGGAGTTGGTAACCTAAGTGCCAAGGTCCTTAGTCAGTGACTCCAGACTAGGGGGTACAGTAAATGTCAGTGTGTTCCAGGCAAGCCTAGGAGTTTCACAGCACTCTAAAAAAGATCAGGGAGGACAACTCTGACCATTAATAGCTGGCACTTCTACAACACAGTTCCAGCAATCCAGCCTGAAATAAATGAAAGATAAACTCAGTTATTTGAAGTCAAAGTTTAATAAAACACAGCCCTTTTTCTGGTTTTTTTTCTGTTTCCTGAGAGTGTCCTTAGTCTAGTATATAGCCTCCATCTCTCTATTATCCACAGTTTGAGTCTGCATTTTTTCCATGCCCAAAACCTGTTTACAGCACCTCTCTTTGTAGGCAGTTGTTTTGTTTGTGACTTGGTTGTCTCACTTATGGGGTAGACTTTTGTATTTTCTTTTCCAAT
>VWZV01009588.1:14676-45143 GCA_013397155.1 Irena cyanogastra | reverse complement strand
ACATTATAATAATAATGTTAGGGTGAGAGAAGCTTCTTTCCCACAGGCCTTTGTGTTCATATGTTAATTCCCTCTGAGTTCTGTTGTCCTGTTGACTTGTTGGCTCTGACTACCCCTGTTCAGTCCCCATTTCTATTTACGTATATCCTCTAGAATGGTCTCCCTTCCCTGAATCACCACTGGTCCTGTTTTACTGCATTGCTCTGCCCTGTCAATCTCCAATGCCTCTCCCTGTCCCTAACCCCTCTTTTGCACTATTTTGCACTACATAATCCCAGACCCTCAAGCCATGCTGGTTCTTGTCTCTGGCATATACTTGAAGCTGTATCCTGTTCTTCAATAAACCAGCATTCGGATTTTCAAACAAGAACCCGTCCCAACACTGTCCTTCATCAACCTCCTAGTGGTTTTGTGCTCCAGGCTCGAATGCATGGTCTGCCTGGGGACCTGCTTGTAGCACCTTGCTACAGCTAGTGGTGTCTCTGGGTTGGGTGTTCAAGAGTTTAAAGTTAGCAAATAAAAAGAGGAAACAGAAAGATGCATATATTTTAAAAATGGTGCCATCTCTCCAAGAATGTGGGCTCTCCCCCGTGAAACATGTAAATAACAAGGCTTCTTAAGGTAAAAGTGTTTTAATTGGTTTAGGATTTGTACCTGTATTTGGAAGCTGAATCAGACTGCCAAGTCAGATTGTGATAAGGAGGTATTTAGAGCAGCAGTGACAGATCTCTGGACAAAAAATTTTAAGATACAGTCTCAAACGGAAGATAAGCTGCCAGTCTCATCAGAAAGAGGAGATTGATTTCAAAACAATTAAGTGCTTTGCCTTCCTTGCTTTCTCTGGCACCTTAAAGGGAAAAAGATTTACCTAGGTTAGCTCATAGGACTTGTAAATCTAAATAGTTAGGAACTGGCTGTTTCGAGTAAGTTTCACACTTTATTGTTGTAATACATCCAGTTGAAAACAAGTCTTGCTTACTGCTGTCTATTTATACCAGTTTTAAAGGCTGGAAAGATGTAAAATAAGAGCTCTGCCAAATACAGCTTGTGATAAAAGCAGATTTCCAAGACCTTTTTTTCCAGTCTACTCCCTCTTTGTAATGAATGCTGCTTTGTTAGCTACCATGGCTTTCCCTGTAGTTGTTTTCCTCCCTGTGTTCTCTGCTCTACCGTTTAGGCTTATTCGATGCATTCAGACAGAGGTGTCTTCTCTGAATACCTCTTGGAAAATAGTTAAACTTCTTATTGCCATGAGGCTGCAAAATGTGTGCAGCATGGAAGAAGCCAGAGTCAGAAACATGGATCACATGCTACACTCCATGTTACAAAGCTGTAATCTGGATGCATTCAAATAATACAGCAGAGCCACATGGAGGGTTTTTAATCCCTTAATATGACATATTTACATTTTATCACTCAGAAGATAAGATGTAGTAGTATGCATCTTGAAAAACAGAGTTATGGCTACAAGAATGAAGAGGTTCAGTCTGTTCAGCATCTCAGAGACAAGATGGAGTCTGTTTGATCTGTCATGCATGCTGTATTTCAGCTCTGAATTTTCATAAACCAAATACAAGGGTAGAAGTGAGCATTCACAGAATTCCACTTTTGCATACTTAACCTTGACATCCCCAGAATCCCAAGAATGTTTTACAAACTCCACTTCATGTAGGTAACATAGTACACTAGATACCAGATTATTCATTGATGTGGCACTAAAAATACCTGGTACAACTTCCAGAATATCAGCTTTAGCAAAATTTAGACTTCTGAGAAGAGAAGGGAGGACACCCATGTCAGCTTGTCTTGGCTCTTTTGAAAAAGTCTGTGGAAAATAACAGCAGGTTCTCTAGTGTTTCCCATTCAGTTTGGTCTGTGAAGCTGACCTGAATGCCAGAGAGAATAGTTGTCAGAAATGTGACTGTGGTATGAAGTGATCTGGACAGGCAGTTTATTTTCAGTGGAGGTAAGGGGCCTTTCTCCTACTGAGCATCTGTGGTCGAACGAGTTATGTGCCTACTTATCCCAAGAGATCCAGCTGTGTTTAACTAGAGAGCTGTACCTGTATTTGCAAGCTGGAATGAGCTTTTGGCTTGTGCAAAAGTTTGTCACATGTTAGGAAGGATCTGAAGAAGGTCTGTGGGCATGATGATGAATACAGGACAAGTATAATGTTAGGCAGCGTAGTATTTCTAAGACTGAAGAATAAAGAGAGCTTCTATCCAATAGAGTTCCAGCAATTTTATACATATATCTATATATATATAAAAAACTAATTTATTGGGGTTTTTTTATCAGAACTAATCAAAAATTTCTGGAGTCTTATCAGATCTATAGTTTGATTTTTTTTTCTTGAACGTGATCTTCTCAAATATTAGTAGTCTGCTATTCTAGGGGAAAATTTGTCTATGGAGAGGGGGAGTTGGTAACCTAAGTGCCAAGGTCCTTAGTCAGTGACTCCAGACTAGGGGGTACAGTAAATGTCAGTGTGTTCCAGGCAAGCCTAGGAGTTTCACAGCACTCTAAAAAAGATCAGGGAGGACAACTCTGACCATTAATAGCTGGCACTTCTACAACACAGTTCCAGCAATCCAGCCTGAAATAAATGAAAGATAAACTCAGTTATTTGAAGTCAAAGTTTAATAAAACACAGCCCTTTTTCTGGTTTTTTTTCTGTTTCCTGAGAGTGTCCTTAGTCTAGTATATAGCCTCCATCTCTCTATTATCCACAGTTTGAGTCTGCATTTTTTCCATGCCCAAAACCTGTTTACAGCACCTCTCTTTGTAGGCAGTTGTTTTGTTTGTGACTTGGTTGTCTCACTTATGGGGTAGACTTTTGTATTTTCTTTTCCAATTTATTTTCATCATGTATTTTATTTCACTTAAATAAAATTATGTAATAAAATTCTATACAGTAAAATTACACTGATACAGGTAATTAGTTTCAAACAGCCATATGAAACAGCCATATGAAAAAGCTATTCTTTTGTCATCCAAAAGCTGCAGTATCATCCTAGTAAAATGAACCAGCCCTTGCAGAGCCATATAGTGATAGTTTTTATGGATAAAATCAAAATGGAGGTATGTCAAAGTTTCACTCCTCTCGTTAGTGAAAACAATTATGAAAACCCAGCTTAGCTGGTATTGGGAGTGGCAGCCTCCAATGCAAGCAAGATGTTTGTAATGAATAAAGAGCAGGAAAAGGATACCAGCTGTTGAGAGCAGAGTTACAGTACATACCCAGTGCTTTTCCACATTGTGGTAATACAGATGTTTCTGATCTGTTCCGCTTGGGTCCGTGAGGAAGTTTTTGCCTTTCTGAGAGGACAGTTGCAACTGAAGCTGTCCAACCATGCTGCCATGCTACAGTCTGCAGCACTGCATTTAAACATCCAGCTAGGTTCAACTCAACAGGTTCTGACCTTGAAAGCATTCTAACCATGATGATCCAAATAGGCTAACAGATTCTACTTGCAGACAGATTTTGCAGCATGCATGATGTCCCTTGCTCTGAGCTGCACCTGGCTGAACTGCCTTAAAAAAACACAAGGTATTTCCACTCAGGTTGTATTTCTCAGAGTGCATCACCTAAAGTCTGAGAGAAATAGAGGGTTAGAATCCTTTGATGGTGGTCAAACATACATGTCAAACATGTTTTTCAATTACATGTTTTCCAAGAAAAACTTGATTAAACAGCCATAAATCCTCTGACCAGAAGTGGAAAGAATAAAGCGATTATGCAGATGAAAACCAAGCATTTTTAGGGTTGGGTCTTTTGCTAGTTTTAGGAAGTTGTTTGTCCCTATTCAATTGCGTAGTGGTCAAGGGACCAGAATCTGTTTAGGAGTAAAAGTAAAGGGCCACACCACAACTTTAACTTTGATTTTGAATTTTTAAAAGTATTTTTCCCACCTCGCTTTTTATTTAATCCAAAGAATTTTTAGATTCAAAAATCCCCCAGATACATTGTGCTCTTAGATTCAATGCCACTTGTTTGCTAAGAGCTGTTTTTGTGGAAGAAAGAATACTATTTTCACAGAACACATGACACTTAAATGGCAAAGTCTCATATGCAGCAGTTTTCTACTAGTTCCCATTCTCATGGTTTTTCTAAATGTAAAGAGAGAAAAGATGTTCAGGAAGCCCTTTGCTTGCTGCAAACTTGTCACAAATTTGGGCCATCACTCACATCTACACCAATTATGCTGCATCGTCTTGTGGATGAACTGCACTGCATAAAACAGAACAAAATTATGGCTGCATTGACAGAGTTGATTACAGCTGGAAACTGATACAGTCTCAAAGTAGCAGACACAGAACTCAGGAGTGCTATTTATACAACAACAGATTGACTAAAACAGTCAGCATAGAAGAGATGTAAATTATTATATTTAAAAGCATTCAAATACTTACTGTTACCTTGTCTTTGTAGCAAAACAGCCCCCCTACTCAGTATGTCAAATATATTTTTGTCCTGTCTTATAAACAGGTACTTTCACATGTGGTAAGAGTGACCAAACATGGACCTTAAAAATGGATTTACTTCCATTTTAACAAAAAACAGTTTGTATAGTTAGTTTTCTGAAGGGGGGGAGTTGGGGATTAGTGAGAAGTAGGCTGTTGGAACCACAAGCACATTAACACTGATACTTTGATTTTAATTTTTTTTTTCTGTGACTCTCTTAGTTCATTCAACTTTAAATTATTGGCAACCCCGTATCTGCAAGAGGCACTTGAAAAACAGTGTGCTTGCTGAGCTGTCTTGTGTGCTCGTGAAGCAACGAAGCCCAGCAGGTGGCAATATAAGCACTTCTCCTAATTTGAAATCGTTGAACTCTTGTAATCCAATAGCATTATGATTTAGTCTTTCGTAGGTCTGACTTGTGTGGAAAATAAGCCTCAAGACTGAAGGTGATTCTATTCACTAAAATAATGAAAATTCCACGTGTGAGAGTCTGGCATTCTTTCCATCTCTGGATCCTTCTTGTGTCTTTGGAATTTACCAAGTACTATTGCATTCATCTCAGATCGAACAGTGTCTTGTAGCTGCAACCAGATTACATCTAGAAACACACTTCAGATATTTTCTTTGTTTCTGAAAGTTGAAAGAATGACTTCTGACCAGAAATTTCTCCTCAAGTGCTGTTCTAAGCAGGTTTTACACATGAGTCAACATGAAGTAAATATTCTCATATGGTTAAGGTTTCAAAAGGTTTGCTCTATCTGCAATTAATCAGATTCCTTCAAAACTATGGCCTCCTTCTGCAGTATGACTTCAAGATTGTGTCTCCTGGTGGCTAACACTGATTTCCAGCTCTTTTTGTACACAAATGTACTGTTTAGAGAGGAGTGAAATTACTTGAGATTGGACTAGAATGTTTTACTTCTAAACAGACTCAAAGAGTTTATGGGAAATGGCATGTGAAGGGTACAAAGGATATAGTGAAAGAAGATGTTTATAGCCATCAGCTGCTCTCATGAAGTGTCCTGATAATCTGTATGTGCTTAGAGAAATATTGAGAAAGTGAGTTGTAGTGGACACCAAGTTTTCTTCTGGGCTTCTGGGTACTGAAGTAACTGGAGAGTCCCCCAGGGTGAAACTAAGGACCAAAAGTGCTGGAGAGCCACTAGGAACTGCACACAGACTGCTAAGGCATCTGACAGCCTCTAAGAAGAGTAATACTTTGCACTAGCACTGCACCTTCTCTTCAGGGTTCTCAAAGTACTTTAAAACCAGCCGTTAGTTCAGACTTACAGCCTTTGCCAGGCAAGGCTCGTTACCTCCACTCTAAAGCTGGTGAAATTGATTGCTTCCTCTGCCCACTCTAACCTCCAAGAAATGGACCCCAGCTCAATGGTTTGCTGGGAACTTGAAGTTTGTCAGAAGCATGATCTTCTGAACTATAGCAGACAATGTAGAAGTTAAAATTAATATTTAATGTTGCAAACCAGTTCTAGAATAAGTCAGATGCAGATAGACCAATATGACTATGTGAAATCTTTGGCATTTTCTGTAATGTTCATGAGAAACAGGTCTTTCCAAATGCATTCCCAAACAGGGATTATGGAGAACAGAACTGGTTGCTCATAGTAGTAGTTTTGCTTGAGAAATCTCTTGAGCAACCTGCTCAATCCCAGGCTTTTTATTCTTCAGCAATATTTATCCAGTACCTGCTACTCACACCCGTCACACGTCTGGAGCGAAGGATGCACACACCACAGACCAGCAATGTATGAAGGAGAAGACAGTTCACTCCCAGCATTCCTCCTGGCTCCCATGCTCAAGAAGGAATCCTTCAATAATTTCTCAAAGCACCACATGCCAGGATCCTTATGCTGTATGAGAACAAGTCAGAGGATGCTATAAATGCACTCATCTGACATGCTGCACAGTATTTTCTTGACATTTAGGAGCTTAGCTTTCTGGTATACTATTTGCTCTTTTGGCTCTAATTATGTTTTTAGCTTTGTTTCCTATTTTGCTCTTTTGTTTTCAAAAAATAATAAAATAAATACATTTTTAAAAGGAAAAAAGAAGGATATAAACTCCACAAAATGTGCCTTCTCAGGCCCAGTCACAGTCCTAGCCACATGTGGGGCTCAGAGGAGGTCACTGTCTGCCTTCTGACCAGGCTGTACCTAGAGAGGGCTCATGATTTTCAAGTTAAGATTTGTTCCCAGAGGCAACACCAGGAACTCTAGCAAGTTGCTTCTGCTGGCTGTGACAAGAGCTGAGGCACTGTCAGTGAGAGAGATGAAGACCATTTCCTTTCTAAGTCAGACTGTCTGACAGACTGTCATGAGAAGAGACCACAGTCTGACAAGCAAGTCTCAGCACTGTGCCACAGTGCTACTCGTGGTCTGTGACTCCCTAGCCTTGGGGCCCAGTCTTCAGACACAGACTCGTGTGGAAGAAAAGCACCAGGACTGTGGCACACCATCACCATCTGGGTCTGATGAAAACAACTCAGAGGCGAGGCCCCCCGTTAGGCGTTGGGCACCACCCTCTCCCCAGCCATTCAACATCACATGGACCCTCAGCTTGCAGGCAGGAGCCCCGTGCCTGGGAAGATGTGTCTTGGCTGATGTGCTTCCACCTGGGGAAGCTGAGGTGGGAGGTAGCTGGGAGAAGAAGCACATTTAGGAGTTGCTGGGTGGAACACAGGAACTGTCAGCAGCTTCCAGCCCTTTCCCACATCACTCCTCCCTGCTGTGTACCACCCACAGGCTGCACAGAGGAGCTTATTGGCTTAGTGGCAACTTCCCATGCCCAGAACTGCCACCACTGTGTCGCCACTTGTCTGTCCCCATCACTGAGTAATGCACATGGTGACAGAAGCGATTTCCATTGCGTGCTGGTCTCCCTGACAGCCCTGCCAGGTGTCCACAGCCTGCTCCGGACCTGGCACACATGGGAGATTTACAGTGACCAGTCACAAAGGATTGGATGAACACCTCTAAGAGATTTGGATTCCAAAGTTTTGAAATATATTGAAGGACTATAATGGCCCTTAGGTTACTTCTCCTAAGAAGGGGAAATACGCATCACGCTCATCAGTGAAGTGTCAAGAAGGCTCAAGTCTCTTGCGGCCCAAGCTACGTTTGTTTAAAAACCTGGGTGTCGAAAATAAAAGACATACTAGTTGTGAAGGTGAAAAGGCGAGCCTTTTGGATTCTAGCATTTTATTTTCTTCAAGCCCTTCTGTTTCATCTCTTTTTTCCCCCTCTCTCCTATTTTCATTTATTGTCTATATATCTGACCATGTCTATATTATCCTGCTTTAAGTTTCAGCAGACATACTTTAAATGTTCCCAAATCTTGATGGGTAGAGTTTCATTGTGTATGTCTGTGTATGCCATAGACTCAGAATTTTTTTGGATCAGAAAATTTGGTGGAATATCATATTTGGGAGAGAAAAAGAAAGAAAAGGAAAGAAACTGAAGCCTGAACTTTGGTCTTGTTTACATCAGAGAATGCAGTGAAATTGTTTCTGATTTCTGTGCATGTAATTGAGATCAGACTTTGGCTGAAGCCATGTATTTTGTCAAAGGCAGAAGACCACAGTCACCTTTGGGATATTGATTAATTATAACCACCATCTGTCTTTCCAGTGCAGATGGTGCACTGTTATATCATGTGTTTATTCTCCCTAAGTATCTAACTTACTAGATATGCAGACTTCCCAGCCTTTATGAAGTGTTCTGTAAAAAGGAAGAAATTAATGGTCAAAATCAGCAATGAGCCACAGAAGTCAAATCTAGACTGCATCACTGTAAGAGCTGTGGCTGGGCTGGAAGGTATGGTTATAAGGTTTCAGCTCATCTGATTACCATGGAAAAGAAGTGGATTGGGGGAAGATGTTTGGCATCTGCCAATGCCTGCAGGTGCTCAGCACCAACTTAGGTAGGGCCCAGAGTGAGTACACCCAAGTGTAAAAAGAAATTGGACTATTCCCCACATATGCATGCAGGATTACAGAGAACAGCAGGAATAGCATTTACAGAATCCTCCTGACCTTGAATTCACCTCATCCTTTTTCAGTACATGAACTACTGTAAATATGTGATGTGACATACTGCAGTTTGATGCAAGCCAGTACAAAATTGCATTTAAAGAAGTACCTCCTCTTTTAACAACTGGGTACAATCATGGATGACCCAGTTCCCACTGTTTCTTACATGCACCCGATATTTGCTTCTAGAAGGTCTCAGTTACTGCTAGAAACATAGCACATTTTGTTCAGTGATGACAAAGAGAAAAAGCTTGCATTGTACAGAAGAGGACAAATTTTTATCCTGGTGATACAATTCACCTCAATACCTACAGAAAACCCCAAGCTGAGTATTATTTTAAAGGGTGGTGAAAAGCTACATTTAAAAGACAGCCTTCCTAATTTCTGCCCCATTTCCTTACTGAAGAGAGGAATGGAAGATGGGGTACATGTGGTGTATTAGACACAGGTAGGGCCAGTGAAGGTCCCTACAGATGCCACTTCCAAGAATATAGACACAGACTTATTAAAATGCTGAGCATTTAACCTGGACCTGGTTGTGGAGAAGAACAGGCTTGATCTTGGATGATTATCTGCATTGAAGAAGTAACTGCTAGATGGGATGTTAGCAGTGATTCCCAATGATGCCTCTGTATTCCCTTCCTCTGCAGAATCTCAGGATGCCAGGAGGAGCAGCTGCAGCTCTTGGAGGTGGATGTGTTAAACAGCTCCACTTCTGAGATCCATCCCAGTTTTCAACAGGAGGAATGGCCAGCCTCTGTCTCCGTGCCAGAGTCTCCCTTAGGGGGATGATGTTTCCCTTGCTCACCAGGTGTCTGAAGAACCAACAGCCTCCTTGATCTGCTGCATCAACCAGGACCTCAGTTTCAGCTGGGTTTCTTTCCTCAGCAGAGACATCAGTCAGGCTCTATCTCCAGCAGTCACTCTTCATGTGTCCTTGCAATGGCTCAACATGGGAACAGAGACTTTAGGTCAGGCTGAGAGGTGGAGGCAAAAGAAAGGGCTATGAAATCTGAAAGTGATTCCAAAAAATGCATCCTTTTCCTCCACAAGAATTAACTACATGTGACCTAATCAGTATGAAACACATTTGAGAACAAAACCCATCCTCTAATGTGGAAAGGGATAACTCTATGTCATCAGAAGAATCCCTTAAGAAAGAACACAGCTACAAATATAGTGGGCAATGTCAGGGTTTTACAAGTGATAACCAGTTAAATATTTTACAAAGGATCAACTGAGAGGGAGACCAGATATTAAGAATATGAATTATGGGTTAGCTTTTGCCAAACATTTGTCTTTTATCTTTGTTCATATCACAAGCTCTGAATTCCAATCTCTGTATCTATAAATTGTTCTAGGAACAATAGTAAAAAAGTGTAAGTACTGTGCATCACTAATGTAATTAATGCCTGCCAGGTATATGGAAAAATTTACATGAAATACTTTGAAATTCATGAAAGTATTATTTTCTGTTCTCGATCACATGCCTGAAAAATATTTTACATTTGTAGCCGTACCATTTTTAAAAAAATATTTATTTTTATTAGTTACTAAAAGCCAGTAAATATTTAAAGAGAAAATCACCCAACTTCCAGACTTTATAGTTATACTTCTGCAAAAAGCCAATATACAATAGTAGTGTGCCTCTGTGTGTTTGTGGAAAAGAACTAGGGAAAGAACAGGAAGAACTAAAGACTACTTCAGAAGTCATCTAAGGAGATGAAATACGTATGGAAGGCTTTTTTTTGTTTCAGCATGTCCAAAGCTGTTTGTTGTTTAGTTCATTTACTACATTTTCACAAAGTGTGAAATTTGTTCACAATTCTGGGTGCAAGGCAAACGTGTCATTGTTTAAAAGTTGATATATAGTAGCAGGAAACACCACAGGGATGGATTTTATCAAAAAACGGGCTGGGCGAACCTGGCAGGTTGAAAGATGTCAGTAGCCAAAAGATTATCATTCCCTGGGGGTTTCATTTTTACAGCACCAGCTCCATTTTATTTTTACTCTGTTGGAACACGAGCTATATGCTGTTGCTGGAAGGAGACGCTGCTTTAAAAACGAGGACAAAATCCTGTGACAAGCCGCAAAGACTGTTTGTTGATGTCTGGAGCGCTCCAAAGGGCCTGATCTCAGCTCTATCCCTAGTGTGCCATGCACAGCCATGTAGTGCTTCATTTTCCAAGTGGGATACCACTACTTGGCTTTCCCAGTGATGTTGTTTCTCTGTCTCAGGCATGCACTTCAGTAAGGGGATTGCAGAAGTTCAGTTTACAGTGCTGCTGTTGTTAGTCACAAAGCATAACAAACTAAAGACTAACTGCTTTCTTGTGCCACTGAAATGACCTTTTCCTTTCTTTAGGGCCTTGGATTTTATCTTTGTGTCTGCTGTGCTTTTGTGTAAATTTCGGTAAAGTCTTTGTAGCAAGAAGCCCCTAAAACTAAAATCCTGACCCTGGAAGCCAAAAAAATAAAATTCGCCATTGATTTTGGTGCAGGCAAAAGATTCTGGGACATTAACCTGACATAGTTCTTTAAATGAGTTGAAGTATATTAATTGATTATCTTCTGAATGGTAGAAGTTTCTGTCTTTTTATAAGGGAAGTAGCCATTATTTTCTTCTGTGGCATGGAATTGCAAAACAGTCTTGGCTCATTACACACACACAAAAAAATTATGTGTTAGCAATAAATGCTTAAGTGAAGCAACTCTAGATTTTCAAAACAATACCCATAATCTGGGTGGTTTTGAAAATTCTGCTTTTTACTGTAGATCCAAATTTCTTACCATATATTTTCAACCTGTCTTTTAAAAATTGCTGTAGTTCTCTTACTTCTAAAAGAGAATGTATTTAGATTGATGGATGGCTTGCTGTAATTTTTTTTAATTGAAGTGGATAATAATAATAATAATAAGTGGATATTTCATTCCTTTGAGACATGATTTCAAATTTTAACAGCATAAATTCACCTATACCTTTCAAATCAAATTAAATTTCATGCTTTTTCTTTATTAGAAAATAATGAGTTCCACTAATTATTCTCTGGCCTTTTATGCAAGAGGTTTTTCAGTACCTTTGATCATTCTTTATTTCTTCTCTTTATTGCCTATAGTCTTCCCTCCTTCATGGCAGAGGAATAAAACAATTGGTGATGCTGCACAGTTATAATCCCTTATGTGCTTTGTAGGAAAACACAAACAAAAGAGTCACTGCTGTGTGAAATAAATGTAAAATACTGGTCTGTATAAAAAATTGTTTTGTGGCACAATAAGACGCTTCAAAAAGAGCATTTTTAAAAGGCAAAACAAGAAAAGAGGTGGTGAAAGATTATCTTATCATTCTCCTAATGCACCATAACTCATGCCAGCCTTTAAAATAGAGCTCTGATGTCATCCTTTTTATTGTTTGTTTTTTTTTTTTTTAATATTCCTAATTTGCCAGTGCATACAGAAATGGCTTTCATAAAAGGTTTGGAAAAGAAAATACTTTTTTTCGTGTTTTCTTTTTATGCTTACACAGTGTTTATAGTGTCTTGGAATATTTCTCTAAAGGATACTTGTTTCAAAAGGATAATGGCACTAGGCCCTTCCCTTGATGAAGTAGGCAAACTAAGCAACATCATTTTTCAAGGAAGCAGCATCAACAAAAATAAAAATACAAACATTATGTGGAAAGCACCCGATTTCACTGTTCAGTCCTCCTGACTAAATGTTCTTTCTGATTTGATTTTATGCCCATGGAGACCTCAGTTCTGCAGTCCTCTGCATGTGTTCACACACTGACCCACCAGCAAACATCACCACAGCAGAAGTCACAACTTCCTTTTTCTCTGTATGAGGTGTTCTTCACCTACATTGAAGTGTCACATTTTGAACACTTAATTTGCAACGTATGAATACAGGGTTTTGTAATTGCAACTAATGTCTGCATGTCGAAAACTTTCAATAAGATGATATGGAAAATAATTCACAGAAATAAACTAAGGAGTTTTCACCTGCACTCTGAAACCAGTTCTGATACTGCTAGATGAGAATTTACGTTATTGCTGTGACCCTCATTTAAGCCACAAAACATATGCAGCTACCTTTACCCCAGCTACTGGCTTCTCCTTCAGTGGCAGTGCCATTTTGTGTGAACAGAATTAGCCTTACTGTCTAAGACAGTAAAACCTGTCCTGCAGCTTCTGTGCATCAAAGTACTGACACAAAATACCTCTAAAGCTGCTATAGCTTATGACAGAAGCTCAAATTCTGGTAGTTCAAAATAATAGTCAAGACTTGATGTCATCACAGCCTGTATGGGCCTAAAATAAATACAACTAAAAAGAGGGCAAATATATATTGAGCTTTCTTGCAGTAAAACAAGCAAACAAAAACAACTTCATACTTGGCATTTAATATTTCAGAGCCTGTTTCGTGCTTAAAACCAAACCAAAGCAAGCCAAAACTCACACTTGTCAGAAACAATGTACTTTCATTTTGGAGTACATTTAAAAAATAATAAAACAGGAAAAGATATGACAGGCTGGGCAGGCTGACAGCAACCCTTTTGCATGGCAATTCAGTTATGAGAAAATACACCAAGACTTGCTAGTTCCAGATTCAGTCATACTGTCTGCCTTTGGGGATGTAAACAGTTCCCTTTAGTGTATTCCAGCCACCATGCAATCCAATACCTGGGAAATCTGGAAACAGGCTTGTGAAACTGTTTTGTTTTAAAGCCTTCCACTTTGTATAATGCACAATAGTTCTTGGAAGACACAAGATTTTCCTCCCAAGAGAATGTCAAAGGCATTCATCAATGCCAAGAGCATCTGCATCCTGCTTTGCAGAAAACAGCATTTCATACAACATGAATAATCTCTCTTAGAGGCAGAGGAACTTTCTTGTTTGTCTAATCCTTTCTGAAGTGACCCAAAATTCAAATCTATTTGCAGCCTGAATAGTGTCAAGCTGAGCTTGTCAATCATTTCAGGATGAGCTCCATCGTATTGGATGGAAAAGGATGGTACTGCTCACTTAATGCCACACCATTTAGATTGTGACCCTGCAACCACTGATGAAATCTTCAAAATTTGGCCTACTAGTCACTAGCCTCAGCAAGATGCTGGATGTTCATCAGTAGGACAGCAAATCTTGGAAATGGGGAGTGAACAAAGGGTAGAAAAATACTTGGTTTTTTTTTCCTTCTGATTTTGCATGAACTTAGACATAGTTGAAAATGTATGTTTTCCCTTTTTAATTTTTATTATTAAATATACATTGACTAGATACAGTAGATGTTTAAAATGTTAAGGTCCATCTTGTTGTTAATTTCCTGAGTCCAGTGCTTCAGTAGGTCTATAATAAGAGCCAGAACATCAGCTTAGTGCTTCTTTCTCTCAACACAAAGGAAAATATTTGGGGTCTTGATTAAGCCCTGCCTGCCAGCCATGCCCATTTGGGAGGCTGAATCACACCATGATTAGTGGGACAGCTGGAAGCCCTGGTGACAGACACAGAGCACAGCACAGAGCTTCTGGGCAAGGGAGGAGCAAGAGCATCAGAAAGAGCTGCACTGTGGATCCTGAGCCCTCATTGAGCTGGTGGGCCCCAGGAGCAGCTTCCACCCTTTCCTCTCTGCCACTAACAGCTGGATCTGACAGAGCCAGAGAAACCAGAACAAGTCTTCCTTGTGGCCTCCTGTACCTGGCTTCAGGAGGTCAGGGATCTCAGGGCAAAGGAATGTCTCAGTGTACCAGCAGGAATTTGTTGCTGTTGTTGCATGCTTCCCATACCATCTGATACAAAGGATAATTGATGTAGTTTTTGCTTAATTTTGAACACTGCGCATACAGTAGAAAAACATAACTCTTACTGTCCTTGTGCAACTTCCAAAATCCAAAAGGACCAATTATATCCATAGGAAGCAAAGCCTCTGCCATTGACACTTGCCTGCAGCTTCTTTGGATCTGATACGTTTGGATCTGACACATCTGTGGAGCCATGAGCAGTGAGTGCCTCTTATGAGGTGTGGGAGTCTTGGGGAGCTGTTCCTCTCCCCTTCCCTGTGTCCCTCAGCCGCTCCCTCCCTGTTCTCCCATTGGCCGTTGGCTTTGTGCTGTCCCCATGGGATGGGCGGGACCGAGGGCTCTCGGGCAGAAGCTGCTGGTCTCCGGGGAGAGAGGCTGGGATGGTAACACCTCACCACGCGGGAGAAACAAAACATCTATGAACACCATGCAAAGACTCTTTCTGCTTCCCTGCTTTGGACTTCATTAATAACTAATCAAACTGCAACAATGAGGCATTGCTCTGATATTTTTATCATACTCTCCAGACATTATATCACGAGAGCACTGTCAATGTGGTGCTCTGATACAGTATGACATGGAGTTTTTCCATAATGTAGCTGAAACTGTCACAAGAAATAGCTTAGCGTGGGTGGTATGTGAGGGCGTGCAGCTTGTGTGCTGGGGGAGTTGTTTAAAGTAGTGAAAAGCACAGTTTTGTAGTCAGAACCAAGGGACTCAGTGTGCTTTTCTTTTATTGTTGCCAATGGCCTCTTCTTTTATCCAAAGAGATTAAAATAGGCTCTTAAGTGCCTGCAAAGCCCTGGAATGTGTGGTTTACAGCAGTATTAAGAACTGACCTATAATTACAAATAGACATGGCACTAGCAATTTATTTGGTAAGCTTCTGAAATGCTGACTGTTTCATTCCTTCTTTTAGATTGAATTTAGGTTGTACAAAAGCAGGCAAAGCAGGAGGTCATGGTTTCCCCCCCATCTCCCCTTTCCCCAGGAACTCAAACAAAGCATGTTATTTCTGGATCTAGCCTGGGTCTGAATGTTTTCTTTCCTTCAGAATCCATGGCACCAAAGCATACATGGCTTTGAGCAACCCAAGCTGAAGCTGGTCAGTTGTTTCCTATATGATACTCTTAGTGACAGGGGTTGTCCATTTTATAACAATGGTCTCTACAGATAAAGCAAGAGGTCAGCAAGGAGACTTCACAGTGACTGGGAATAGAGCTTACAGACACCACCTTGGTGTACAAACCCTACTGCAGAAAGCCTTACCACCTTTGCAAGCATCAGACAAGTCCAGACTCTCATTGCTTTCCCTGTGCCAAGTGAAAAGACTTTGGCAGAGACTAGTCAGCAGACCTGAGGAGGCCTTTGTCTTTACAGTTCATTTGATATACTTGTTGTGTCACTCATGTAAGACTGAAATGTACCCATCACCTATGACCAGAGGACTAGCCCTCAAAATACGGTTTAAAGAGTGAAACTGTGAGTTCTCTCTTACATAGATGAACTGGTGACTGATTTTGTGGCTATTGTTCTAAGTCAGCTCTTTGGTTTTTTCAAAGAAATCAGATTTTTGGTAGTATATTGAACATTAGGAAGTGAAATCCACTGTTATTTTCATCTCATATGTTGACCTACTTATTTCAGCAATGGCGTATTCCGAACTGGAATATCCGAAATTAAGTATTACAGCAATAGAAGAAAACTAAGCTAACAGTGCAACCCTGTGTCAAGAAAGCATAATTTGAGGATTTCAGGTTTAAGAGTTAAATAAGAATTCTTAATGTCAGTCCTAAATAGTGAAGGAGATTATTTCAGGGTTGGCATTTTGGAAAGAGTCAGTAGTAGCTGGATCAGTTGCTTCTTCTTATGCTTTTCTGCCACTCCCTTCTTCATGGTCCTCATAATTCATGAAATTACATTAGCTGAAACTCTGACTCCTCCAAAACAATTTTGCTTTTAACGTGAAAAGAATTATCTATAATGAATATTATGACAGGAAACATGGTAGTTAAACTGCATGGTATGTTTTAAATAGTGGTTACAGTAATGGAAGTGCTGTGATGCTGTATGCTGAAGAAGAATCTTCTCATGGAAGGTGTTGCTAATGCTGTCTGGACAGAAAGCTGGAAATGTGTCTTCCTATACAGGTGCAAGCTCCACTAGGCAGATGGTGATGGACGTGTTCCCACCTGGAAGTGACTTCAGTAGTGACAATCAAGTGCTGTAATCCAGTAGGGCCTGCTGAGAGTTTTGCTGAAGGGCAAACATGCTGCATCAGCCCTGCTGCAATGCCAAGGCATTGTAGCTTCAGCCAGCCAACAGCAGCCTCTCACACAGGCATGCTCTCAGAGTCAAACTCAGAAACTGAGCGCTACTTTTGCCATTCTTTTGGTTTATTTAAGAAATTGCAACTAATTCCCTCATGGATTTGTGATCCATGTATGGTTTTTAATGGGAAATTAACAGAAACCTAAAAGAGTTCAATCTGATGGTTATTTGTTATAAATAAATAATGGAGAGGATCCAGCAGCAGCAGAAGACAAACTTCATAATCTTTTCTTCATGCATATAAAGGAGGTAGCCTGATAATCTTTACAGGAAAAAAATCACATTAAATTTATAGTTGTAAATGGGAAAGTAACACAAGAGATTTAACTTACAAAGAAAACTTGTTGTCAAAGACTCCTAGAAGACAAAATATTTTGGTTCTGATATATGGAAGAGCTTTACTCGTTCCAGTTACAGGCATTAAGCAAAGCTAGGTGACAAAAAGAGAATATATCTCCATGCCTCAATTAAGACTTAATTCCCCATAAGCACACAAACAGCAACGTGGATATTTTTATCTCCGTGCTCTCTAACCTTGGTTTGAGTTCTTCCATAATGTATTTCTAATTTGTTATCTTTTCTTTCATTTTGCTGCCCATTTTGCCTGTGGCCTGCTTACTTTGGCTGCTTACCCCTTCTCTACCATCCTGTGTACAGACTCCTTCTTCTCTAGCCTAAAATAATCTACTTGTTACTGCCTTCTCCATGGATTTCTCACTTTGAATCAGATTTCACCAAGAATATGGTGCAAGATACGAGTGACTTTTTGGATAATGTTTCTGGATATTTATACTTTCAGAAAAGGTGAATGCAAAGGACAGGTGAACCTTCCACGGTATTTTAATGGTGTTTTTGTTTTCCAGAGGTATACCAGTTTGCTGTGATTGTTACAGCTGACCAGAAAGTAAGAAAATTCTGTGTTTGCAATCCCTTAATACACTGAGGCATATCAATGTTTCAGGAGGGAAGCTGGGAGAGCAAGTGTGTTCCTTTTGCAGTTTGTAGTCACCTCCAGTGACTACAGTAACAACATGTGCAATGCACCCAGCCATTAGGGTCTTCAAGTATTTCAGGGGTCTTCAAATATTTCAGGTGCTTGCATTTCCTCTTCTTACGTAAATGCAAAAATCATTGCAGTAAAGAGAAGATTGGTCTGATGTATCGTCCTTTATTTACCACAAAAATCTCTTTTTAAAGCACTTGAATGTACTTGCATGTTCAAACATGAGCTGATAGATCTAACTCCTGCCCTACTTTTTAGACTGTTAATCTCCTTGGCTGAAAATCTTATGTGATAAACTTTTCATGAATTAGACTTCAAGGATTATAACTGAGAAAAACACTGACTTACAAAGGTGTTCTTTCATGCATGAGGAGAAGGGTTTATCCAGCTTAATCCTCTCTTTGCACAGCTTATGCTATTACCATGGCCTGGGTCCCTAATACTTCTGTAGCTAAAAATCGATCAGCATTTCTCCAACTCTCATCTCATTGAACAGCATCCACCTATTCTTTTATGCCTCTTCAAGTTCATAGGGATATGTGTTTTAAATAATTTGCCTTGACTAAACAAGGCCCATAGGTATTTATACCTCTAGTTGTGTGGGATTGTACGCTGCTTTATGTTGATTGAAAATATGCCACAACGTCAAAAACATAAAAAAACCCAACAAAACCAAACTGACCACAAAGCCACCACAAAAAACAAAAAACCAAAACAGTGGTGATGAACTTATTCCTTGGTTTTTAATAATGACACATTGGTGGAATAAATAAGTGTGTATTCCCACCAAGTATCTGCATTTTTTTGTCTTTCCACATAATTTCCTCCATAAATCTAAAAGAAAATAAATGAGTCTAGGCTTATTCCACTCTGAAATAAAGCATTGTTTTTAAGACTATCTGGGTAGCAGAACTGAGAGAGCTGATACTACAGGAGTAACCTGAAATCTAACTCCATTACTACAAACCTATCTTATTTTATCAAACCAAACCTATCTTATTTTAAACAGTGGCAACAGCTTAATTTCAGAAGTATAGAACTTCAAATAAAACTATTNTTCCAAAGGAAACTTCCTTTTATTTGATTTATTTTTATTTTTATTTTTATTTTTATTTTTGCAGGTTTTGCACACTCTGAATCCCTCAAAAAGAGCAGAACTTTATTGGTCTGTTGCACAGGACATGCAAAAAGCAAGCACAGATTAAGGGCCAAATGAGTTGAGTTTTGCAATACAGAAACATGGCATCTTTCAAAATCCTGACCCCAGTGAAGCTAGTGGAAATTTTGTGTTTTTTTCTTTTCGCTAGAGCTAGAATTACATTCTGTGCGGGATCTTTCAACACTTCAACAAATTACTTTGAATCCTGTACATCTTCTTAAAATATATTCTATGAGAGAGAGAAGCATGCTGAAAAGGATTATTTTAACTTAGTTAAACCACTTCTCTTAATCATGGATTTACTGACAGTGTGCTGTTAACTCTGAAGAGCAATGCCAAAACAACAAAACAAAACAAGGATGAGCAACATAAAATTACTACTAGATAGTTCTTGAGACACTGAATTGCTACTATCCATTGTAGAAGTTGGAGCTCTTACTGTATGTTTCACCCATCAAAAAAAAAAATTAAAAATCCATTATTCCATTATCTTAAAGCACAAAATATATTCCAACAGCGTAAAGTAATATTCTCCAACTGGTAGATGGCAGATGAAGAGAACTCAAAGAAGATATCTATTATTTCTGTATAACATTTTCCTTAAAATCTTAAAAATAGTGAGGTCTCTGTAGCCAACCATAACTTTGACCATAAACCTTCATCCACTTACCTAGTGGGATAGTTTTTCAGTGTATCATGGTGTTCACAATATATGTAAGACCTTCTGTATTTCTTATGTTGGAAATCTAGTTTGACTGTAACACTGATATACAGTGCTTTCTAATGAACATGAATACCTAAGTATATAATGAATTTGTCTTGTCTGTTGATGATGGAGTAGTTGATGGAATGATTGAAGTAGGTTAGAAGTTAAATTAATTCTTCTGCAGGATGCTCGCCAAACACTCTGTGCTTCCCTAGCACATTTAGCCTAAGCCATTCTGCAGACAGAATGAGGTAGAAACTCAGCTCTAAGTGGCTTGTCTACATTGTCATTTTTTGCTATAGTGTTGTGATTCTGACTGTGAGGGAAAATGCAGGATAAATAAGGAGTGAAAGTATGGAAAGGCAGGATTCCATAAATTATACATCAAAATGAAAGGAGATAAAGTAGGACAAGGAGATACAAGATGAGTGATAAATAGATCACATCTATCAGGGAAATTATCAGGGAATAATCAGAGAAATCAGGTGTGGAAAATACATTTTTCTTTCCTTTCAACAGCAACTATCTGCGTAGTTATGTTGGGTCAGATGAGGTTATTCTGCTCATTATCTTTTTCCTGATAATACTCTTATTGAGTTTGGTTTGGTTTTTTTTTAATTATTTATTCCATACAGGAGAATCACATAAACTACAAAAAAGAAGAAGAAGCAAGTAATGCAAACAGAATGGATATGTCAAGTCAAGGATATTAAATCTAAAATAGCAGCTGGCTGAGACAATGTCTGGCAAGGAGAAGAATAATGCCAGAGATAGGCATCTCACTGCTGGGTCAGGATTACTTCATATTCAACTGCATGAAATATTTTACCATTTCCTTTAAGTCAATAAGGCATTGAAAAATCATCCAGCAATGCAGGGACATCTGCTCTTTCTATGCAATATCACAGCAGACAATTTAGAACAATCTGACACTGGCAACAGTTTTAGATTTTCGTGTAGAGAAACAACCAAAGAAACACATGGAAAAATTCTTCCACCTGATAAATGTCAGTTTGTTTCCTACATGGATACTGCTCCCAGTTATTGCCAATAAAAGGACAATACTCCATGTCCTGGGGGCATCAGGCACAGCATCACAGCCGGGCAAGGGAGGGGATTGTCCCCTCTGCTCTGCTCTGGGACAGCCTCAGCTCCAGTGCTGGGGACAGTTCTGGGTGCCACAACACAAAAAAGACATTGAGCTGTTAGAGAGTGTCCAGAGGAGGCCACGAGGATGGTGAAGGGCCTTGGGGTGAAGCCGTGTGAGGAGTGGCTGAGGTCACTTGGTCTGTTCAGCCTGGAGGAGACTGAGGGGAGACCTCACTGCAGTTACAGCTTCCTTGTGAGGGGAACAGAAGGGGCAGGCACTGATCTCTGCTCTGTGGTGACAGTGACAGGACTCAGGAGAATGGCATGAAACTCTGTCAGGGCAGGTTTAGGTAGGATATCAGGAAAAGGTGTTTCAACCAGAGGGTGTCTGGGCACTGAACAGGCTCCCCAGAGAAGTGGTCACAGCACTAACCTGACAAGAGTTCAAGAGATGTTTGGTGTTTGCTCTCAGACACATGGGGTGATTTTGGAGGTTATTCTGTGCAGGCCTAGCAGCTGGACTTGATGATCCTTATGGATTGCTTTCAACTCATGATACTCTATAATTCTGTGAATACATTTTGTAATTACTCCATATGGCCTGAAATTCCTTGAAGGAATTTCTGTTGCAGTTAACACTGCTCTGACCTATTTTCTCTCTGAATCTGCTGACTGTTTTCCCAACCCTCTTGCCGTAATCAAATCCTCACCCACTCACACTGGACCCAGTAAAATAGTTTTCTTAAATGTTTTGTATTTTTCTAATTGTGTCTTCATTTTCCTGCTTTCAGAAGTCCTTCCCTTTTCTTGTTTTAACCTGTGTTTGGAAAAAATTTGTGAAGTCAGTCTGTAATCTTGACAGGTGCTGAGACAGAAAATTCCACAGCTTTTCTTAAATTGTGTGGATTCAAATGGAGCTGCAGGATTTTGGCACACATCAATGTCAGATCACAATTACTCTTTTTATTACTCGGTTTTATCCTTGAAGTTCACAAATCCTTTTTAGCTAAGTCACAGTTACCTCCATGACCTCCAGTGCTCAAACTTCCACTTACATTTTATTTTCGCTAGTAACATCCTTAAATGAAAGAACTAAACTCAGCCCCTTAGATCAAGTTCTAAACTTTGCCTTTTCATCCTTCGCCATTTAAAATAGACATCCAAAAAGCAATAGACGGCAAAAAACCACCTTGGGACCTTTGGATTTTTGTCTGGCCAGGAGACAGCCTGTTTTGGCTAATGGAGGATGACCCATGACCCTGTGAGCCTTCAGGCTTCATAACTGCAATGTACCATACCTGACCCAGGACAATCTCCCAGAGACTGAGGGATGTGATAGCCTATTGTTGTGCAAATTCTGACAGTACAGACAGAGCATCTGACCGAGTAGGTTTCTGGGTTAAACTCTAATCTTTGGTGCAGATTGTCTGAGATGTTCCATTTGGGCTTGTCAATCACACAAAGGGGTATGGGGGAAGGAGGGCTGAGTAGCTTGGTCCTCATGTTGACCCAAGGCTAGCTCCCAAACAATTTCAAGTGACCAAAAGGCATTTCTAAACTATACCAGCTGATAGTAGCTCTGGAGGAAACATCTGCCAGGTTGGCATATCCCCGTGCAATCATGCCAGCCCCTAGTTCTTGGACTGGGAAGACAAATTGTATGTAAGGATCCATCCACCTAGATGCTAATATAAGGCTTCCTTGGAAATAAGGAAATTATGTTCTGGTAGATGGGAAGTTTCAAACCCCTTGGTGATCTTCTCATATTGCCAAGAGCGTAGAAGAAGGAGATTATATAATTTCACATCTTCCTTTTCCAAGCTCTCAAGAGGATAAGTATTCTGGATTTTTTCTCATTATGCAGCCACACCACAATAACAACCAGTATCTAGAACAATGGAGTTGTCACAAAGCACAGAGGCTGGTACTTGCATGATGGCCCACGAACGGGGAACATGCTGCCAAGAGAGATTCAAATAAATCTGTTTTCTTCTGGAGGAAAAAAAAATTGGAACCTGTTTCTTTGCCACTTCAAATAACAATAATATATCAAGGGAAAAGACACAAAAGAAAGAGGAAGTGAAACAGAAACAGCTGGAGAAAAGAGAAAAATAACACTGGTGTAGTGCACAATACTAGTAGGACAAATACAAAGAGAATAGGAATACCATGCAAGATGTGTTATCATTGGCTACTATTATCCCCATTACTCCTCCTTACGACATATTGGAAGGAAGAAAATAAAAGATCAGAGTTGGAATCTTCATGGGTGTAAATCAACATCATTCTTCTTTGATTGGAAAAGTTACGACAATTTAGAACAGCTGTTATTTGGCCCGTATTGTTTTTAGACTTATTTTTTCTGGTCTTCTTTTTGTAAATCACAGCAATGGTCACGGGACAGAGGATGGATTGACAATACGAACTGTGAATCTCATGGGACATGACTGCTGTTTTGAGTTTTCAAAGTCTTTTGAATGCTTAATACAATGCTACTTGAATAGCTAACAAAGTTTTCTTTGGCAAAAACCCTATTTGGTATTGAACAACTAAATGATGACTTCAAATGATAATTACCAAACTGTGTTATTGCTGGTTCATAATTGCATGTATGAGTGTTGGGAGAGGGAAAAGTTTATTCTGTGTTATTGACCATGTGGGGAGAATTTGTATTCCAGATTTAGAGAGCATCCTGAGTTTGGAGAGATTTAGTTTAGACTTCAGTTCAGTTTGTGCTTCGAAAATATGCCCTCTTCCTCATGAAGAACAGTATGTTGTTTCTTAGTTAGGTTTTGGTCTATTTTACCCACAGTACTTATCTTCTTGCCAAGGGTATTTACAAAGAGTACCACAGTCTAACATGCCTTTATAATCGTGATTCTTTTATGAATTATTTATTGCAGACAAATACTACTTAGTAGCAACAGCAGAGTAGTACAGGAAAAAAACCCATAAATTGTTTCTTCTTTAGTTCTCAATACTTTGAATAGGTATCCTTTAAATATCAAAGATGGCAAAAAGATATACAACAGTGGAAGAAAACACTGGAATAGAACGCAGGAGAGCCAAAGGAAAATGCTGTCTGAAATAAGCTTGTTTGTAACTTCCTCTATGTAAGGTAAGAAAAGCAGGTTTTCCTGGGGTTCCACCCTCTGTTCTGCTCTGGTGAGACCCCCTGGCATGCTGCATCCAGCTCTGGGGTCCCCAGCACATCAACCTGTTGGAGCAAGTCCAGTGCAAGGCCACCAGGCTGATCAAAGGAATGCAGCACCTCTCCCACATTGAAAGGCTGAAAGAATTGTGTTTGTTCAGCCTGAAGGAGACAAGGCTGCAGGATGACCTAGCTGCAGCCTTCCCTTACCTGGAGAGAGCCAAACGGAGAGGAATGTTTTCCAAGAGCATGTATTGACAGGAGAAGGGAGAACGGTTTCAGATTGAAAGAGAGCAGGTTCAGTTTAGGTATTAGGAAGAAACTCTTTGCTGTGAGGGTGGTGGGGCACTGGAACAGGTTGCTGAAAGCAGCTGTGGAGGTCCTGTCCCTCGAAATGTGCAAGACTGGGCTGGACGGCCCTGAGCAACCTGGTCTAGTGGGAGGTGTCCCTGCTCACGGCAGAAACTAGAGGATCTTCAAGGTCCCTTCAACCCAGTCCATTCCATGATTCTGTGACTGTACAAAAATCCACCTGAAACCTGATTTCTTAACCCTAAAACAGTCAGGTTAAGTCAGCTTGAAGATTCACAAGACGTTTCCCCTTTTCCAGTAGGAAGGTATAGTAATATGTAAAAATCTTTAATTCTAGATGTTAATTATGGTAAAGGAAAGCAAAATTATCACATGTTTTTCTTTGTTCACAGAACTATTTCCAATCTTACAGATGGAAGCTCAGGCAGACAGGTGGTTTTAGTAAGCTCTGGTAAACACAGATTTGCCAAATAAGAAGGCACGCGAATGGGAATTTTTATTCCTTATGTGAACATTAATGTTCAGAAGCATCTTGTCAGCAACTGAGAAGGTGGAAACTCTCAGTATCTGATCACAACAATGATCAGATGCTGCAGGTGAACTGGCCTTCTTCCAGGACAAAGCAGCACTTTTAGTAAAGGTGGCTGTAGCCTTGTGTTGACACTCACACACAAAATGCCTGTACTTAACCTTCTGTGTAAATGACACTTTTTTTTTTTGCTGTCATCTCTCTCCATATATTGAAACTGTTACTATTTTTACCCAAAATAGTGCCTTTGATCATGACAAAAATCTTCCGAGAGGTTAAGAAGGCATCATAATGAGAGTGGTCTGTAATGGGGGTAGTGTGGCCACTGTTTGCACCTTTACTTTCATAAGAACCAAAGCAGGCCACTATATATTCTCATTTGTTGAGCTAACCCAGCAAACGAACCCTCTCTTCTAAGTGAACTAAGCAGGATAAAGAGCTGAGAGGGATAAGATGTTTACTTTCCAAGGAACAATTTCAGGGCTAGTTTTAGCTGTCATTGTGTCGAGTTCTTTCCACATGGGTAGATATGCAGATAGATGTGTGTGTGTCTGTGTGCAACTGCATGTTCACATGTGTTGCCTGAGATTCAGTAAGATGAGAAAACAGGAAGCAGCCACCTCTCTAACTGCTTAGAAATACTTTGTTTTGCTCTGTGTCCCTCGAGAGGCCTCCACAGAAAGTTATTGTAGAATTCTCCAATTCAGCAAAAAGGTAACAGGCCCCAATACACTGGTCAACTCCTAAAGTTGAACCTTTTCTGCCCTAACTTTTTACTGGGAATTTGCCTTTCTTGTAGGCCTTTATTACAGTCAGCTGGTTTACAGAGTGTTTTCTCCAGAGTGCTTTTTAAATCATTATTTTAGCAATTACTTAAAGACTGTTTGAAATGTCTTGCTTTGATCTATTTCAGGAAATAGAGTCTTCTGCCAAGAGATTGACAGTTAGCATGGATTTAAACCTTGTCAAAATAATGTTATTAATTGGGACATCTTCAAAACAGTCAAATCAGTACTGGTGTACTGGTTAAAGCTATAAAGTTTTTTATCAATTCACAGGGTTGCTGTGACCGGAATTCACTTCTGGCTCTTACAATAAGTTTATAGCAGTACAGATTTCGCTTGAGGCTCAAGTGAAACATAATATTTGGTCTTAATCCAAGTTAATGTGTTCCCCAGTCAGGATTTCCTCTAATGACTCATTCATACCCCTAATGAATTGAAAAGGATATGTGTAAATTGACATTGAACCTAAACTCCAAGGCTTTTGACTTTTTATCTTATCTCTGGATTGGCACCATACAACATCTTTATATTCTAATCACATTAAAAAAACAACTCTTTTTCCTTGTTTTTCTTGCCTAATGAGGTCACATCAGAGAATGCGTGTCATATATACAGGATGGGAGAAAACTGGAGTGTAATTCTGGACAGCCAACCCCATGTATTCCCAGTATAAAACAGTAGCCAAGTAATCCCACAAAGTTCTAATGCTGTAAGATAATGCAAAAACCAGTCGGATTCAGCTGCTTTGTGCGATCTGCTTCTGTGCATGCGCTCATCCTCTGAAGAGTGCAAATTCACTTGCCCCTTCAACAGGACCATTCCCCCAGCAAGTGATCTGGCTTCAGCATGGGAGGGAGAAGGAGCTACACTAGGACAGTTATGGAGCAGACAAGTAATCCATTGCTTTAAATTCTGTCTTGCCTTGTGGCAACTTGCTAATGTGGCCATATTCAAAGGTGGTACATAAATCAGAGGAATAATGGACAGGAAAAAAAGAGAAAGATTTATTACGATCTGTAATTTGTTGTGAGGATCACACTTAGAAGCTTTCCAATTTGCCAAAATTATTTTCAATAAAATTGAAAATCTGTGATGTCAAATATTCACAAATTCAAAGTTGTGGGCTTGTATTACTGTCAAAATATGAGAGAAATTTTAAGAAATCCTTTCTAATCTATCCAAAAAACTTTGGAAGGGGGCTTGAAAACATACTGTAAGTACAGAGATGGTAGGAAAACCTATGAGAATGGACAGCTTCCTATTTACATTGGGCAAAGTCAGAATCTCAAAACTCAAACAAGCTGAATAAGAAGATGGACAAAGCATACATAATTTAACAGTGAAGCCAATTATCTATCACAACAATGTTGTTAGGAGTGTAGTAATCAAGATTAGATCACTTTCTGAAAAACATTCTGTAGTTCAACCAGGAATTGTGAGGCTTTATGCCAGAAATCAGAGTAGCTGATTATGGTAATTGTCCCTGACCTGTTGATGCAGTTATGCCATGTACTAGCTTTCCAACCATACATACTGTGTTCAGTTCTCCTGCACAGCTGCGCCAAATGTGTGATCAGGACCTTGGATGTCACATTTTGAAATTCTCTGTGTGATTTTTCCAGCAGAATAGATCAAATAAGTAAGCATTTAATAAAGCCCAGGCTTGAGTATCCTCTCCACCCACGATGCTGCCAACTAAATGGCCTCTTAAGATTGCAAAAAATACATTCTGTCTAATCCCAGAAACAAAGCTATATGCACTGAAAGATGGTTTTGAACTAATTATTTATGGTTTTGTTTGCCTCTTTCTTCTTATGGATGAGGAACTGATCTGCATGCTTTTCAAGGCAAACTCTTGCTTTCTGAATTCTGCTGATGTGAGATTGGCCCACTGTGGGCTAACAGATCAGGTTAAGGAATTACAAGCACTGAAACAATGCAAAAACACAGCAGAAAAACAATTGTTTTATTTCAGTCCTAGCTATCTCAATTTTCCTTCAGATGTAGCAGCTCCATGAATCTCAGATGGTCAACTTACTCATCAACAGATGTGTGGTACTGATTGTCATAATCAAGGTGAAACAGTAAGTCATTATTTCTAGCAGTCTATGAAATATTGTCAACATTTTCTCAACCTAACAGAATTGTGCCTATACCATTATTTGCTATATTCTTATGTGCTTCAAAGAATTAATTTTTTTTTCCAAATTGAGCAAAATATTTTATTGCAGGGTAGACTGAAGGTGGGAAAAATTAGGAATGATGCTTTTCAAAAGTAAGATGCAAGGCTGACTTGATCTGTGTCCTGTTTACATCCACTCAGAATCTGAAAGGTGAAGCCAGGAACAATTCACCTGGTTTGGACTCACTCTTTTGAAATCAGTAGATAAATTCTGTCATGGCTCTAAAAATGGTAGTTGCTCTTACTAATTCTCAAAGCTCAATGTGTTTTTAATATTTTAAGGGTTTTTTTAAGGAGAATATCTAAGTGCCCCCATGACTGCCTGAATGACTGTGAGTCATCATGGTTCATCATTTGACCGAACTAAAGCTTGTTCTTTGTTATTTCAGGCGATACTCTTACATTGTAATTGCTAGGTTTTGCTTAATGTGATACTGTTGGTGATGTTTCTTGGTGGAGATATACATCAGCAATCCTAGCTCACCATCTGGAAGTTCACAGGCTGCCTGTATGTATTAATTACATAAAGTCCCTCAGGTTACCAACTCTTAGAGTTACCTGTACCAACACTGATTCCCAGCCTTAATGCTCTGGAAAAAATGGCAACATACTGTATGTTGCCACTGGGCTCCTCTCTTCCAGGCTTCTGCTGCCTACTTTCTGTTCCCGTCTACCTTTTGCTTCACAAGACTGCTGCACATATCCAGGAATAAATATAGAGACACCAGCATTGGTCCTGCAAAGGAATAGAAAATCTCCTGCAGGAAATGTCTCCACGGGCTTTGTGCCTTAAGTATAACATGGTCATGTCTTCATGAGCAGTGTCACCAAGCACCACACTTTTAAATCTGTCTCAAACTCATCTCCTAGAAGAATTTCAAAAGTAATGGAGCGTTTTGTCTTGTGTTCATTGAAGTCAATGTATGTGATCACTGACGGATGTCTGATTGCTGCTGACTGCCACGAGCCCTTGATGTCTGCTCCCACGTGCATCCAGCCATACTCTGCAGCTGACACAAACACTGGCCTTGGCTGCACCACGTAGGAATACCGAGAGCTAACATTCTGTGAATTTATTTTAGACAAGAAATAATGATGGGACCATATAACTGGCAGCAAAAATGCATCCTGAAGTTCTTACAAGAACTGAAGATGTATATGGTAATTTAAGGGTTTCTTACAGTCATACAGCCTAATCAGCACTTCTTATTTAAACAATATTTTCAGCAATGATTTCAGAAGTACATACACAAACAGGGTTATCAGTACTAATTGAGATACTAGAATATAACACATACAAAGAAGCTTGGCAAGCTTTTATCTTACAAATTGTGTCTGCATATGAATGGTATTTATAGACTCTAAATTAAAATAAGATTTTTTTGGTTTTGTTTTTTCCTCAACACTGTTTGTCAGGCAGGTCATACTCATATACGACATTGTATTCTGGAGCTGACCTGCATTCCTTTCAAACCATTTAATCACACACAGCTGACCAACATTCCTGGATAAAACCACCTAATCAAGTGCATTACAAATACCCCAAATGGTTACTAATCTCCATATATGTACAAGTGTGAAATGTGCAGTATCCAAATAGCCTTTTCCCAAAAGCGAATGACATAAAAGCAGAAGACCTGTCCAAAGCACTCCCTTCTCCACGTTCAATATGCACAGGTGGTTAAGATACTATTGCACCACACACTTGGCTTTGCATATAAACATTGGAATCCATCACTGTAATTCACATTCAAGTTTGTTTTTTACATGTCTTAAAAATGTAATTTAAAAGGAAAGAAATATAGCAGCTTTCTGCTTCTGGGCAGGTATGTTAAATAAGGTGAAAATGCATGATGCTGCAGCTCCTAGATAGCTCAAGTAATGTATCATGGAGGGCTATATTACCTTTCATGTCCAAGTTGCTGGGTTCAGATGACAAGCTTCTCAAAGTTGTTACTGTCTGATGACTGTGTCTCAAGACTAAGCAGAATTCAAATGGAGGCACTTTCACTAGAAATCCCTACAGGAAGGACAGACACCTATTAGCTGGAGACTAAAGTATTTTCCCCATTTCCAGAGACACTTGTCCAGAGCAGTGCTATGTGCTGACTGATGTTGGCATGCCTGTGGTAGTGCTGAGTGTGCTCTCTGTGTTCTGTGGGCGGTAGTTTTCCATAATGCCAAACTAGCATAAATTCGCTTAAATTTCCTATACGCATCTCTCGGGCTTTTGCCATCCTCACTCATCAGAGTAAATGAAATTTAAGATGTTCTGTGTTTGAAAGGTGTAAGCACACAAAAGCAGTGGAAGGTGGAACGGTAAATGAAGAGATACACTTTAAGTGCAGGATGGAAAACGTGCCTATGAAAAGTAAGGGGAGTACAAAACAGGGTAAACCACAAAAAGGAAAACCCAGGAAAAAGGTTCACTTTTCTGCTCTCCTCCTGCTGCCATCAGATGCCTGGGTGGCAGGGCGTTACCCGGGCTAACCTGTGTGCAGGACTCCTTTCTTCGTGCAGTGTCTGAGGGACACCGGCGGGTTTCTGCCCGGCTCATCGAGGACCTGCAGCGGCGGGGTGCAGAAGCACCTTTAGCAGTACTGTGTGAGAAAACGCTTGGTTTCTTGCCAAGGCAGGTGGGACCAGCCCGATGGGAAGGTGTACAAGGATGCCACCGCCTCTGTCCTCGTCAACCTGTGAACAAGAGTGAAGCAGCGAGGCTTCCCAGGGTTTATAGCAGGCTTAAAAAAAATTTAAAATCTACTTCCAAACCCACGGAGTTTTATTTCAAACAGATGCGAGCGGATTGAACTCGGCATTTTCAGGTTCGAGCTCCGCATTTCCATCATTTTTAGCGCAGCACCATGCCACGCGCTTCGCATCGGACACGCCGGAGCAGCGTTTTCAGACG
>VWZV01009588.1:300-14497 GCA_013397155.1 Irena cyanogastra | reverse complement strand
GTGGCGCTGGAGGCGTCCCCGGGGGCGCCGGAGCGGAGCTGCCGGGCGGCGGGAGACGCGGGCGGCGGGCGGGAGCGGCGGTGGGGAGCGAGCCCCGGCCCCGGCCCCCGCCAGCCCGCCCCGGGGAAGTGCTTTCCGCATGAAATCAGGGCTGAACGCGGGGGGTTTCGCTGGGGCTGAGCACATACGTGATGTCAGCCGTGCGAGTGCCGCCGCAGCCCCTTGTAGCGCGGTGTAAGCGCTGACACTCGCCCCCGCCGCAGATCTGCCGCTGCTCTGCTCGGAGCCGAGCGTCCTGGCGGGCACGCAGCCGCCAGCACCCTCCTGTCCCGCCGGGCAAGCCGAAATCTGGAAGGAAATCAAGTAGGAGTTGCATGTTTGTAGCTGGGGAGACAAATGCCAAGTTGACTGGTAGAAACATGCTCCGAGGCTTACGCTTGGGTCAGTCTTTTTGCAGCAGCGGGGATCAAACCTTTTTCATACCCGCGTCAAGGAGTGTTTTATGTGAGCAGATGTGATTTTTATAAAGAAAATCTCGAGGATCAGGTTCTGATGGTACTGGATCCAAACCCGCATCTAAACAGGCTCAGTCCTCATTGTCAGTGTTATCACCTCAGAGTACTTTCAGTGGTTGGCTTAAAGCCACATTTCTTACAGAGATATTAATTAGTCACAACTGGTCCTCAAAAGTCCCCTCACCCCAAAACCCACTAAAAAATTGCTAGTGCCTGTGTTTTCCATGGAAAATCTTAGCATCTTAGCCTTGTTTTATACCTCAGCATTCCAACAGCAAAAAGTAGCTGAAAAAAGTTTTAAAGGAATAATTCTGAAGCAAATCACTTGACTGTTGGACCCTTTTCTGTTACTTAAATGGCTGAAGAGAGCTATGTAATCACACCGTTGGGATATCGAAATAATTTCACATTTTGTGTAAATCGCAGTGATCTGCAGCCAGAAATTATGTTGAATGATGTGCATGCATTTAGCCTCCTGTAGCATGCTGTAGCAGACTTTTAATGGTGTCCTGCCCTTACTGAATTTAGGAGTTATGTGCACTGCATGTGCTTCCAGCAAGCCATAAAAAGCATGACCTGTTGCCTTACTACCACCCATAAACATGAGTTTCTTCACCCTGAAATCCTCTGCAACTAGCTCATGTCTGAGCTCATGGTTGGTGAACTTCAGTCTTCATACTGCTAAGCCTGCAAATGTACCTTGTGGAGTACTGGAGCCATATTTTGAGGATTTAGTAGGTGAGCTGAAAAACTGGTTTCAAGAGCAGGCTTGGGGGGTCACTCAAGAGGCAGTTCAAGCGCGGAGGGAAGCACTTTTCATCTGGATGGAACAATTAGAATTTGACCTGTCAAAGAGACACTTGCCTCCTCACTTGTAGGCCATGTGTGAAAAGGCCTGTAATGAAAAGGCTCCCTTTGTAAGGTGTGGTTTGTAGTATAAGACCGACTTATGCAGACTGACCATTCTGCTTCATACAGTCACTTACACTGTCTTAAACTGGCAGTTCACTTATTTTTCAGGTGGTTGTGATTTCTGGTCTGTGTCATTGACTCAGTGTGCTGCAGAAAGCATATGTGTGTAACTTGTAGCTTGTTGAAAAAGTGTGTAAAATAGAGCTGCATCAAAGTACTCGCCCAGTGTAGAGTTACCTCCAAATTCAAGGAGCCTGGTAAAAAAAATTCTCCTTTTTCGAGCAAACAGTCCAATGCAGGCTACTCAAAACGCTTTTAAGTGTCATTTTGGCATAAGGAGATGGGGAGTCTTTCAGGTAAGGAAGTTCTGTAGAAGATGGTAGCTTACATTAGCTAGAAGCTGCTTGTCTTAATATTTTTTCCTCTAATGACAGCAACATAGAAAATAAGTATGTCCTGAGTTCTTTGGGGCCAGCTTCCGAGTTTACAAAGAGCTGCATGTAAAATTAGCCTGCTTAGACAACATGACTGAAGGTACCCTTGAAGAGTCAGTCTCTTCACAGAGTACTATGAACAAACAATAAGTCATTTTTTTCATAATTGCAAAACTACGATCCCAGATATTGCGTACTTTGTGACTGTTTCTTGACTGGGCATCAGCAGAGCTTGAAAAACTATGAAATGTCCCTCTGCTTCCCAATTGTCCAGTTTTCCTGGCAGCTTAAATCTGTTCCCGTGTGGACTCCATAGGTGCAAGAAGTCTTCATCCCACACACACCTGAGGTGGAATACCACCTGCATTGGCACAGCTCTCTTTCTCACAGTCCTCTTCCAGGATGTCTCAGACCAGTACCTGCTTCCACAGCAGCTCTGGCCTTGGACACTTGTCTGATGAGAAGCAGGAAGAGGAAAGCATGACAGCTCTGCTGCAGCTGCTGTAGCTTCTGTCCTCTGAAATGGAGACACGCAAGTAGCGCTGCCTCCTTGTGCAAGGATATGCTGGCGAGAAAGGGGGAGCAGACAGCCAGAGGCAGCGCCATGGGCTGGCTCATCTCTCACAGACAGCAGCACAGAGGTCCTGTTGGCAGTGGTGCAGTGATGATGGTCCTTGCAACGTGGTTTGGTGTCATGGAGCAGTGATGCTGCACCTCATGAGCACAAAGACCAGTAGTTCAGCTGCCTTTGTGGGATGCTGAAGTTATCTCCCTCATCTGGTGTTGAAGCATTTCAGCTGACTAGATGAGGTGTGTAGCAGAGCTCTGTCTGCACCCTTGTCTGTCTGTGATTGTGTGCATGAAGCTCCAGAGGCAACCCATGAATCATGACTAAGGAGGCGGGGAACAATTATTTTTTAATTTAAATTTTGCTAGAATAAACCTGCATTTCTTTTCAGGTAGATGTCAAGAGGAGAATATTCTCATCATTCCTTACGCAGCCATGGTAATTAAAATTAATGCCAAGTAAAATAAAGAAAAGTTCATATTTTTCATGTGCAAGTCATGGAGTAATCTATTTGCCAGTGCTTTACTGTGTGTTGCTTAGCAAATACAGTGTTTTTTTATGGTTGAAATCTATATGTTCATTGTCAAAATGAAAAATATGTTAGAAAATGTCGAGAAACATTGGATTTTAGAAGGGCAAATAGTAATTCTTTTGAACTCTTATCCAAATAGGACCATAACTAAACTGAACTGAAGGAAATGGTGCTTAGATAATTGCCAAGAGGACTTGCAGTACCGTTGTGTCTGAGCTCCCTATTTTTTGGCGGATCTGTTGTTTCTCAAAGGAGGTAGAAAAGATGGGCTTGCATGGAGCAGGTGCATAGTAAACACAAGGGAATTTCTCTTTAAATGCAAATGTGGTTCTACAATAGATTTATATGCACAGTGGAACCATTTGAAACAAGAATATAGAACATGTGCATCAGATACTTTATTGATTTAAGTCCCTAAGAGAGTTCTAAACTGAGGGGGGAAATAATTAATTAATTAATTTTTGTGGTAGAAATATTGTCTGCTGTTTACCTGTCTAAGGTGGAACTGTAATTTCATCTTCTACAATAAAGGTCCAAGTGATCCAGAGGTCTGAAGGTCTTAGAGTTATCAAAGAAAAGTACAATTCTGCTGTCACAGTTTGACAATCGGGGCAATACTTCATTAGGTATGTTTTCTTGTGTGTTAAAGAGTGTTTACAAAAGCTTATTTTGAATATGATTATGGTTGATTTGCACATCATAAAGAATTATGAAGCAGTGCTTGAAAGTGTATTTTTTCTGGTTGAAACGTAACGTTAGGTTTGTGAGGTTTGCCGTAATCATTTCCTTTTCAGTTCAATTTCCTCCTCAGTTCTTGTTTGCAGTCAAACTGCTGGCATTATTTTTGTTTATACCAGATAAAAAAGCATTGTCTTACTTATCTTTTAAACTCAATACACTTTACTACATGACCTTATATATAAATCCTCCCCCTTCTCCCCCCTTCTGTTTTATTGTTACTGAATCAATCTGGAGCTTTCCATTTAAAATGAAATTTTAATCAGGAACTTAGCACTTCCCTTCAACCCCCCCAATTTAACCAACTTGTTTACATCTGTGACTAAAAATCAGGCTGTGCTGCATAGCTTTCTTGGAACAAGCTGCCCAGAGAGCTTGTGAAGTCTCCTTCCTGGACCAGCCTGATCCTGTGCAGCCTGCTCTGGGTGAGCCTGCTTTATTGGGGGGACTGGATTCAATGATCTCCAGAGGTCCCTTCCAATCCCAACTGTTGTGTGAATCTGTGGTGTGCATGACAGGGGCATGCATGTGATTGTGACTTGGAGCTGTGTTTTTTTGCGGGTTATTCATCCATGTAGTTCTTTTGCAGGATCTTGCCATGCTGACTGGCCTCTTTTTTTTAGAATTAGGGAATACCTTTAACTGCTTATATGTGCATGTATGTACCTCAAGTTCTCTTTAACTAAAATTTGGATGTAAATATTCTGCCTTTTATATGCTATGCTGTCAGTTCCAGTTGAGTCACAGTAGTAAATTTATGAAGATCCCATGAGCTGCTTTTGAATGGGCTCAAGATTTTGAATATTGAAGTTGTCAGCCTGTTGAGACACTTATTTGAATATTTGTAAAAGCTGTCTTCAAGATGCTTTTAAAAGCAAACAAAAAAAAAAGGGCCAAACAAAATGAGGCAAAATATATCTCAAAAATATACTGTACACAGAAGCAGAAGAGTGCTAGTAAGGTAAATAAGCTGTGTTGTATTCCCTGACCCACATTCTACTGTGCTAAGTATAAGTGTATTCATTTCTCCTCTTCCTACATGGAAGGAGTCTTAGTTTGTATGTCCAAATTATGTTAATGTCTAGGACATTACCATTTTGCAAACTCATATGCTGAGCTCTGGATAAAACACAATATTTGTGCTTGTTGCTAGGACATGGCCAAAAACTTACCTTGAGTCACAGAATGGAATCACCAGGAAAATGAGTTACACTTACGTCATTAATTATTTGCTTCTCATTAACATTGAAACTCTGACAGGCTTGGTGCTTGACCACTTCCCTGAGTGAAGAACCTTCACCCTCTGGGTGAAGAACTTTTCCTAATATCCAGTCTAAACTTCCCCTGACACAACTTCAGGCCATTCCCTCGGGTCCTGTCACTGTCACCACAGAGCAGAGATCAGTGCCTGCCCCTCCTGTTCCCCTCACAAGGAAGCTGTACCTGCAGTGAGGTCTCCCCTCAGCCTCCTCTCCTCCAGGCTGAACAGACCAAGTGACCTCAGCCACTCCTCACACGGCTTCACCCCAAGGCCCTTCACCATCCTCGTGGCCTCCTCTGGACACTCTCTAACAGCTCAATGTCTTTTTTGTGTTGTGGCACCCAGAACTGCGCCAGCACTGGAGCTGAGGCTGTCCCAGAGCAGAGCAGAGGGGACAATCCCCTCCCTTGCCCGGCTGTGATGCTGTGCCTGATGCCCCCAGGATGTGAGGTTTTGTTCTTTGTTGACAAGAACTGTGCTCGTATAGGTACCAAATTCACATTTATAAGGTAAAGGAATTCTTCCATGTGCTTGGTGCAGCCCAGGATACAGTTAGGCCTTTTGACTGCCAGGGCATACTCATAGTCAGCTTGCTCTTGATTAGAACCATCAGATCCTCTTCCTTGGGACCTTTCATTCCTTCTCCAGCCGCTCAGTCTGTCCTTACAGCCCTGTCCCAGGTGCAGAATATGGCTCTTGCTCTTGTTAAGCTTCATATGGATGGTGATTGCCCAGGCTTATAATTTGTCAAGGTGTCTGCAGGGTGTCTCTTCAATGGAGTCAGTAGCTTCTCTCAGTTCAGTGGAATTTGCTGGAATGGTGCTGCCTGGTGAGTAGAGGTTTTGCTGTGTTTGAGTGCTGAGATGCTCAGGTCCAGACAACTAATTGGAGCACAGCGGTGCATGTGCTTGGAGTTTCCACAGAGAGACAGGCAGCAGCACAGAATGTTTACCCCTGCACCCAAAACTTTATGTATTTCACTAGCTTGCTTCTTCCCATGGTAAATGGCCTGTATGTAATCCCTGCTGCTGTGATCCAATTCCTAACAGGTCTTTAATTGTCTGAGTCAACGTTAGCCCTTGTGTGTTTTTGTACTCTCCTGGTAAGGCAGCAAAATATGCTGAATAACTGCATTCCTTCTTAACTTGTCTTCTTGTTGTGACTTAGCAAAATGCACACAAAATCTCCTCAGAGTGAACCCCTCACTATGCAGTCAGTTTAAGAACATGTGTGGATCCCTCTGGTCACTTGCTGGACAAAAGATAATAAGCCATCCTTGAGTGGGTGTAGTGTCTGTCATGATTTGTAGTTTATAGCCAGTAGAGGCTGGAGCTAGTAGAGCAGTTCTGGTGTTGCTGCCAAGCAGCAAACAGCTGTTGGAGGGGAGGAGGACCTGAATTTGAAGGATTTTATCAGCTCTGGGTTTCTGCATCACAGTAAATTCTGCTCCTTTTATCAGCACTGATAGATAGAGGCGTCGGCATCTTGATGTTCTCCTGAAATGAGTGAATGACTGTGCTTGAATCAGCAGGTAACTGATGTGCCTGCTTCGGCTAGGAGTTCAGAAGCCAGCGTTGGTGCTGTGTTGGAATGGAGAGCAGTGAGTGCTGTTTACCTGTCAGGGGGTTGCTCCCAGCTGCCTGTAGAGTGTATGGTATCTCTTCATCAGATGCTAAAGCTGGATGAATTGCTGTCCTTGAAGGTTCAGGTTAATCTGGCCTGACTCTATGAATCCCCGCAGGAGACACCAACCAGCGCATGGTACAGGAGTTTAAGGGAAGTCCTCCACAATTCCAGCTAAAGGAATTTAGCAAAATGGACACTCTCTCCAGCATATGTTCCTCATCAGGTCCCATATGCTTTACAGTATGCTTCCAGGCTTTGCAAATGCAGTTTTTAGATGAACATATCTACAGTAGCACTATTTCTGGATGTGTCTACACTGCAATCGAGTAGTGTGATTGCAGGACATGCAGACAGCTCTGTAATTGCTTTGATCTGTATGTGATGTGAAGACATGCCAGCCTAGACTTAAGAGAGGGCTTTCCAAGGCTTCTGGACAGATTATTAAACCATGCTGAAGTCTGCTTTCATCTATCTCCACTGCTATTTTTAGCTGTCCTCTCTAGATTTGTGCTGTTGTGGATACGCCTACGCATGCTGACATAAATTCACTTTTTGTGCCTCCTGCAGCATTGCTGGTGGATGCTCTGTGTCTGGGTGTGTGTCCTTTATTCTTTGTACTGAAGTAGTCTGCTTTTCCAGGGAGTTTAACTGACTGCTCCACTATTTAATTCCCCTCTGTAAGGAATTACAAAAAGGGCAGTAGAGTGTCAGAGAGACTTCTGGCAAATTTCCACTCCAAAAATTAATTTTATGGTCCCTGTTCCAAATCTGATTGTTAAGTTCAGCCTTAAAGAACCATCGTATCAAGGCCATACATTTTTACAAGTGTTAAAATCCAGATGAGAGACTGGGTTAAAGGAGCAGTGTTAGCAAGTGAGCATTTTAAAATGTTCTGTATCGCAACATTGAATCTAGAGCACAGTAATGGGGGGGAAAAGTGAAATTATGTAAATGATAAGAAATATCAGCAATAAAGTCACTATAATATATAAAACACAATCCAACTCTGTTAAAAGGATTTGGAATTATTTTTAAGAAGAGGAATGTGTATATTTTTTCAACATTTCAAGGAAGATCCTTGCACTGCTAAGAGTTTCTTGTTTTGGTTTGTGGGGTTTTGTTGTTGGTTGGGGATTTCTTTTTCTTTTTTGTTATGTAATAAAGGTTATTTTTGGTTTGTCAGATTAATTGTCAAGTTATGCCATATGCTTGGAAATGAAGTCAGTGAACCTTGTTGTTAAGGTACTATATTGTGTGAGTGAAGTTTGGCAGCAGGTATAGTCACACATCAGATTTTAGTAATTTTTGACGCAGAAATTGATTTTCTTTCCACATTAAAAACCAATCAATCAACCAACCAAAAAAAAAAAAACAAACCAAAAAACCCCCAAACCTGCAGAAAATAGTAAAACTGGTGTGTGTCTAAGGATATAGTCTGAAAACATCTGTCAAGTGTCTGATTTTTTCACTGTGTAATTTCTGTGCTGTTTAACAAAGACAAGGAAGAAAACATGGCTTAAAAGTTAAGAGCATAAAAAGATTAGTTAGTGCAATTTTTTTCATGCCACAAAAGTATTTCACATAAAATCAGCACTGTCAGACAAAGAGGAATACAAAATAGACTCTTAATAAAGCATATGTTACTGTGATATGAGATATGCTGTAGAGGAGTAAGGTGGAGCTGAGCTTTTCATCCTGGTGGAATGCTACAGCTTACTTGTCTGCCAAGAAAATACTTTGTTTCTAGATAAATGGTTAAACTGAAATAAATAAAATATTCTCTCATCTTTCATCAAGCAATTCTTTAAAAGCAGTGTTTCTTACTCCTGTCCTCGACACCTTTCTGAGAAAGAAGAACAGCCTTAGTTCACTGGATGCTGCACAAGAATGCAAGCTCAGCCTGGCTTCAGCCACACATGGTCTTGAATAAATTATCTAATTATTTTCACTTACGAGAAGAAAATATGGTAGAGAATGCAAATTGACAGTAGCAACATCTTTTTCTAATGTGGCAATCAAAGAGTGCCTAATATTTTTGTTATGAAAAGGATTCATTCTTCATGTTGAACAGCTCCAGCACCTTCAAACTGTGAGGTTCAGAGTGTGGGACAGAGAGTGGGACATCCACCACTCCTCTGGGAAACCTATTCCAGTGCCTCACCAGTTCCACAAATGAGGATTTGTTCCTAATACTCAAATTAAACTGGCTGTTTTTTTAGTTCGAAACTATTGCCCCTGATTTTGTTTCCACAAGTCATGATATAAAATGCCTCTCCAACTTTGTTGTAGGTCTTCTTCAAGTACCAAAGGCCACAATGAGGTTTCCTCAGAGCCTTCTCCAAGCTGAGCAATCCCAGTTCTCTTAGGAGACATGTTCTATCCCTTTAATCGTCTTTGTGGCCCCCTTCTGGGCTTGATACAACAGGTCCTTGTCTTTCCTGTGCTGGGACTCCGGAGCTGGACACTGCAGTGGGGTCTCACCAGAGCAGAGCAGAGGGGCAGAGTCCCCTCCCTCTCCCTGCTGCCCACACTGCTCTGGTTACAGCCCAGGACATCTTTGGCTTTCTGGGCTGTGAGTGCCATGGCTGGGTCATGTCCAGCCTCTCACCCACCAGCACCCCCAAGTCCTTCTCCTTGGGACTGCTTTCAGTCCCTGCTTTTGAATTCCCCAGCCAGGATTGATACTGGGGATTGCCCCGACCCAGGTGCAGCACCTTGCGCTTGATCTTGTTGAACCTCATCTCGAGCCCACGTGCCCTCATCTTGAGCTTGTCCAGGTCGCTTTGGATGGCTTTCCACCCTTCAGGAGTGTCAACTGCACGGTCAGCTTGATGTCATCAGCAGCCTTGCTGAGGAAACAGTTTATCGCGGTGGCCGAGAACTGGCGCAGGTTTTTCAGAGGTGGTGGAGTCTCTCTCCATCTTTGGAGATACTCAAAAGCCACATGGATGCAGTCCTGGGCAGCAGGCTCTAGCTGAGGAGTGGGCATGGGGTTGGACTAGGTGGTCTCCAGAACTCCTTTCCATCCTCAGCTGTTTCCTAATTCTGTGAAGCACTGTGAAAAGAAGAAACATTGTTATAACTAATACACACAAGGCTACAGGGAATAGCCTGTGTCTCTGTCTCTGTGATGGTAGCCTTGCACCTGCTAAGCACAGCCCAAAACACAGCATGGCTGGAGCCATGAAAGTTGTGTGCTTTCATATTTAGGTTGTCTTCACTGAGCCTTTTGGTGTCGGGTACATGCAGTAAGTGAGCTACAGTGAGAGCCACCTCCCACTTCTGGCAGTCTGGAGATGTGGAAAGATACACAAGAACACCTGCGTGCTCCCATGCCTCTCATTCTGGCCCTTCTGCTGTGTTTTTCTGTAGCTTCCTGTAAGCCCCTTTGTTTCCAGCCTCTGGATGGGGATAATCTTTCTCATCCTGTAATTGTGTAAGACTGTGAGTGAATTGGGGAATATTTGTGAAACACTTGGACCTAACTGAGGAGCGTCTGTGAAAAAATCTGCAAGGAAATCTTCCACTTGATATAGGGCTTCAGCAGTCTAAAATTTTAAATAAATTTAGGCTAGTTAAATGCTGGATGGGGGAACACAGGAAATGAAAATGCACACCTGATATTTCTGGGTAGTTTGGGTGTGCTCTGTGTAAGACAGATCATCTTTTGCAGAGCATTGAAGTGGGATCCTTCAGTTAGTCGCTGCATCAAAATCAGTGCAAGCAAAGAAAGGTGCTCGTGCATACATTTTGTAACATTGTGGGTTTTGATGTAGTGAGATAGTGAGGTTCATTTCTTTAACATAGTTGTTTGTTTGTTTGTCTGTTTTGTGAAGGGTTTTAGAAATCTCTGAAGACACTACAAAATTTCAGCTCAAAATAGTAGTACTTCTGCTGTAATTGGCGTTTCTGACACCTCATCCCACAGTTTATTACAGCACTAATGGCTGCACAGCTGAACGCTAGTGCTGGTTGTATCTGCTGCCCATAACATTTTAAACAAATAATGTTGGATAGCAATATTCTATATAGAATAGCTTTGTACAGCTACAGAGCTGGAGTTGCAGTCTGGTTCTCAAATGAGAAAATAATGACAGTTTCAGAAGACAGCATTCTGGTTTCAGGGGCGTAGATTTCTTTCAGGAATAATTCAGCTGTTTTTCACTGAATATTCCGGTTTCTGCCAAACTGTAATGGAAATAAGAGATTCTTATTTTGACAGTGCTTAAATTTACAGTAGTTTACACTGTTTAATTTTTAAGAAGTTTTGCAAACAACATCATAGTCTATGTCTACAGAATAAAGTATGAAAAATTGTGAAGTTTCTCTACTGTCTTAATTTTAATTTTATCAAAATGAAAATATTTGCATAAATGTTAGTGGTCAAGTGTAATTTCTAAGTCAGTGGAAAGTTAACATTTGCAGTAGAAATGATAATACTTTTTTTTTGTATTTTCAATATTTTTTTACTTTAGAAGTAAATATAGTAAAAGTAAAACCTGTAATATACACATATAGTATTTTTAAAATTTATTTTATTCATCAGATAGTCTCAAATGAAAGTGGGTTGGTCTGAGTAGCTCCTAGAGTGAGTTCTGGAGTGAGTTTTTTGAGTTGAAGGTTTGTTTTTTTGAGTTTGAAGTTTGGTTCTTTTGATCCATGGACAGCATATGCACAGATACATGCCCTTTGTGATGTGCCCTTTGTGAGGCTGGCTCACATCCCGATTTGAAGTATAATGCTGGTTACCCACTGCTGCACCCCAACCCTGACTGTTAGTGGAATTCACCTTGTGTCAATGGAAAATTCAGCTTTGAAATTTGGAGTATCAGAATTTGCTGGAGTGTAGCTCTTAGATGTTCTAGTCAGTTTCATGGCACAAAGGATGGGGCAGTGGAATTGACAGCCCAAAAATATAAAAGGAGAGAATATAAAAAGGTGTAGTTGGAAGACAGAATAGGAAAGTTGTTTGAACCTTGTTGCAGAGAAAAGAGGCCTCCCATGAGAGAGCAGCAGAGTGCATGGACTTCACACAACTGGTGGATACACTTGGCATGTTGTGACCCTTGAAGCAGAGAATCTACTTACATAGGAGTTTTCCCTTGAATGTACAATTAAAGCTCACATGAAGCAAAAAATCATCATGGGACTGAAGGCAGAATTTTGGCAGGGAAATGTAAATAAGGCAAGTTCTAAATTTCTAACTTCAAGTACAGCATTTGACTGTTGCAATCTTAAGAGCACTGTCTGGCATGAATTCTTTTTCCAGGATATTTCTAAAAATAATTGAGCAGGCCACTATGGGGCTACAAGGTGTTGAAATTCTAGTGGACTGTTACTGAATTTAGGTTGAGCAATTTAAATGGGAAAAGGAAAGATGCAAAGAAGTGTTTGAAGAGTTCCTTTTCTTCATCTATGTAAAAATAATAATAATTTTAAAAAACTTCAAACTAACAGATGCTTTCAACATTAAATGTATGTTAAGCAAAGATATTTTCGATTACTTGGTTTTATTGAAACAACACTTATAAACGAAATGTGTTCTTCAGTAAGAAGAAAATGCAGCTTAGGAAGATTTATATGGATGATATACTGATTAAATTGGTTCCTTATTTTTCTATGATCAGTACCTGCAGAAGACAAGGTGAATAAGGATGTAAGGTACTAAGGGGAGAAGCTAAAGTCAGGAGGATTTGTATAATAAAACTGCAGTATCAAACAATACAATTTAATTGAAATTACTGTACTGAGCAAAAACTTAAAAAGGATTTCTGCCCTAATGCTACTGCCCCCAGTGCTGCTGCCACTAATTCAGAGAAAGAGGAGAAACCTCAGTGTATGATTTGCAACAAGAGTGCAATGAGTCACATCTGCTTTATTAGAGACATTGACACAGAATCCTCCACCTCCCCCCAAACCAATGCATGATTTGGAAAGGCTGAGCTCTGCTATGCTAGATTTCATCCGAACATGAGTGCTGGAGCCTACATTAGCAGTGGTAGTTGCCATAAGCCCTGTGTTGCTCTGTCTTACTTTGGGGCCAAGTATCTGGTTCCTTGTGGATGTGGTTACTAGGGTGTATTATTTTTGGATTTTTCCATAAGAACTAGGCTACCAAAAGAAGGCATATTTTTTATTTCTGTAGTTCATGAACTCACAACAGCTCTGCAGATGTTCGATATTCATTACCTTTGCCAAAAGACTAGAAGTTGTGAGTGCTTTGACAGCATAGTACTTTTCAAATTGTACCTGTAGTAAAAAGTTGTTAAATCAAAATATCGCACATATTTTTATGTATCAGTTTCTTCTTTGGTTGATTGGGAGCCATATTGAGCCATTAATTTCTTGAATGATCTGCTTAATTCTCCTCAAATGCACATCTCCAAGTCTTGAAGTAAGCATGAGGGCAATGTACACACACATTTTCTTCTGTGCTGTTTATTTACTTTAGTAAAGTTTTGTGCTGCTTTGAAGTGGTTCTAGGTGACACGTGGGCCTTACACTTTCAGCCACCATTTAGAATATAATGGTTGAATTTTCATTTTTTTCTGTGTATTTCCACACAGAACGTATAGTGGTTGATGTTGGGAGAAGTGGTGTGTGGTATGTTACAAAGCCTGATAGGGAATGTAGATGTGCAAAGCAAGACATTATCAGTATTCAAATAGTTAATTCCTTTTTATTTGACAATGTTACTGAAAGTTAGCTACATGTCTGTGTTTTCAGTGTTTAGGTTAGCAGTGTGCTGGTTGTGTAAAATGCCTCAGGACTTGGGTCAGTTGATTTCCCAGTCTTGTTTAGCATTGCGTCCTGAATTTAAGGGCATAAGCACTGGCTTTATTGTGGAATGCATTGTATTTGTCACTAATATTATTTGAAATAATGAAGAGAGCTGCAAATAAGCTTGAGCTGAAATAACACAGCATTTTATGTCTCTCAGTGTTCCAAGTGACCATGACTTGATCCATGTAAATCTTTGGTTTGGTCCAAATCTAGGTTTGATGAAGGATTTACAGAAATGCTGAGCAGCACTTGTACTTCTACATGATTGATGCAATGTTCTATATATATTTTACAGTTCTGCATTATAAATTATTTGATGTTTTAAGTATAAAGAACAGATGAAAACCTATAGCTTTAATATTATGTATGCAGAGAAGATGGATATATACACCTACATACTCTCTGTACTTGTGATTGTGAACCTCTACATATTAAAATCTATTATTCATTTCTGCCAACAGTCATGAGTCAGTGGAAAATAATGGGGGCAATGATTTGAAAAATGCACATTCACTATTTGCTTGTGTTCATCTCAAAGTTCAGACTGCAGATGTGTAACCATTCATTTTACTGTTCGCAGTGATGCGTGTAAGCCTCCTGAGGATTCACATTTATGAACTTCCTGCATTGGTATTGGTAGAACAGATAGGTAGCATGAAATGAAATTTATTTCTGCCATAGAATTTACTCATATAAGAGGCAGTTATTAAAAAGAATCAACGCTCAACCTGATTTTGTTAGTTCAGCTGCTGAATTCCTACTACCAAAGTAATAAATTCAATTTGCAGTGGACTTTTCCTAGTAATTGCAAACATTGTATGTACATTT
>VWZV01009584.1:53375-151620 GCA_013397155.1 Irena cyanogastra | reverse complement strand
TTTAATTCTAACTAAAAATTTTTTGTTTAAATTAAATTATTAACAGCGTGCTGTTATTCATTTCATAATTGGTGATCTTGATAATACGAGTTCTCATGAAGTACTTCAGTGAGCAAGACAGCAATTATTCCCTTAGAGCATGTGGAAATTAGGTTAAAGCAAATTGTCGACATTAGCAGTTTTTTGCATTTTTTAGTTAGTTTCTTGAAGGAAAGACATTTAGTTTTTATTTGCTATGCATTCTAAGTGTTAGGATGTTTAACAGTTTTCTTGTGCACTGTCCATGTTTGTATTTATCTGGCAATACTTTTCTTTTAAATCAATAGAGACTCTTGGAAGACTGAATTACTACAATTGCTGCAATAGAAAAAGAAATGAACATTACGTGAAAAATTTCACTTTATAAAAGTGATCAATTCATTTGTAAATCTGCAAAAATACATACAGGTGGTTAATTTTACACACTGCTCAGTCATTTAAATTAAATACTTTTATTTCTTTTGTTTTTAATGATCTTGGCTAGAAATTCAGATTGGTGTTAAGTTTTAATGTAAGTTTTACAACATGGAATTTTGATAAAGCATTTTGGAAGTACCAGGAAGTGGATGCACTTAATTGGTTGCAAATCAAGCCAAATCACTTTCTGTGTCATGGCTTAATTTTCTTTCATTCCCTTGTCACAAGCTATCAGTCTATTTTGGGAATTACTTGCTTCTGACATAGAAAGGCCTGTCCTCCTTATGAATTTGAATACCCACCCCCACTCCAGTAAGCTTTTGGAAACACTGAGTAGTTAATTTTGTGATACATGAAGTGTTTCTGAAATGTTCATAAATACTTTTAAAGGGGTCCTGTTAACGAAATAGTTAAGTGTGAAGATACAATGCCAACTAGCCATACCTTTTTCCATACTTTGTATCTGCAGGATTTGGGAGGACTGGACTTGGGGTTATTCTCTTTGCTATTTTTAATGAGGAAGTTATTAGGTAATGTGAATAGTAAAGTTTTATTCCAATAGAAGCAGTTTGTGAGCGCTATTAGCAATACAATATAGTGACACTTAATATTTAGCAGAGAGGTATCAGGACTACCAGAAGCATCTGCAGTACAGTTTTTTTAGTTTTTTTATCTATGGAAGGAGGAACCTTTCATATTATGCTAACACTAGCTATCTTTGATATGTGATTAAATTCCTGCAGGTCATTTTACAATTTAAAATTGATTAAAAAATTAAATGAAGCCCATCTTGCAATAATCATTCCAATCTTTAAAAAATTACTTTATTTTGAAATTACTTTATTTTGACCACATCCATTATCTATGTCTCTTGGAAAATTGCTTGTCAAAGAGAATGACTTTAAAATTACTTTTGATTTTTTTGGCTTTTTTCCTTCTTAATACAGTAATAGATTTTACATTGGTTTTTAGTTTGTTACTGAATAGATAATGTTACAAAAATTGAATTAACTGCTGAATTGTGTTCAGCCACTACGTATCACTATAGATGATATAGTCACTATAGTGACACTATAGTCAATGTAATGTTTTGAAATGGATGAATTAATTCACAGAATAGTGTTTGATTTGCTGTATTTATTTGAACTGGTCAATTCCTGGTCATTTGTTGCCAGTGTGTAGCGTTTGAGGCCATTCCCATGTTTTCTTTCAAATTCTTCCTCTAATTTAACCATTGATACTTGCTAGGTATAAATGGCTGGCTGTGTTATTTCTTAAGGCTAGGGTTTATTTTTGGTTTTTTTTTTTAAGTTGGCAAGTTTCAAGTATCTTTTTACTCCTAGGCACTTTTCTGTGGAAGCTTGTGTTTCTTACAAAGTATTCTTTCCACTGCTGTATCTGTACTATCCAATCAAACTTCAGTGAAGTACAGCCACTAAAAATTAGTGGTGGCAGCCTCGCATTATTAGTTTATACATGGCATAATTTAAGCTGTGGTTATTTTAATTCTAAGGGCTACTGCATTATAAACAACTGGAAAATTACACTACTTCTGATAGACTGTTAAACTGAAATCAGTAATTGTAATACCAATTAAAGAAACTAAATTGTTTTAAATTTAGAGCATCCAGTTGGAAAGAGAAGTGAAATTCCTTGGAGTCTTAATCATATTTCCACGTGTTCTACATAGCTGCACTGCAAATTAATAGCATACAGGTTGCTGGATTGAATTTACCTGGACAATGGCCAAGCTTATTTTGTGTGGATTTTTTTCAGTCACAATGTGTATGCCTGTTGATTGACAAAGAGTGTCAAAAGCAGCATTACGTGGTGGTTGATCTGCAGTATGTAATATGCATAGCTGGCACTGTTGCGGTTGTCAAAACTAGCAAAATATATATTAATAGTTGTGAAAAATAGTAAGGACTTGGATGTTACTGATACCTTCTGGCTTATTTGTCTTTAATATGCTTTTATGTTACTATATTTAAAATATGCTAAAAATATTTATTTGAAGGTAGAAACAGCTGCCAGTTGCAGAGCTCTGCTTCACAGCTCTGCTGTGAAGGATAGTGTGTGGAGTTGAGTACACCCTGAAATAGCTGTGTTAACTGCTGGCTCAGCCAACACCCATGTGCATCTGATTTTTCCTTTATCAATAAATACAGAACTGAAGATGATCTGAGAGACCAGCCATTCTTTAGTTCTGGATTGACTGCTGAAGTTTCATTTTAACTAGACTTTCAGCATCATAGAAGATGATCAAGAAGAATAAAGTGTATGTGTATTGTTAAGTTTGTATATAGGCTTGCATTTGATATCTTCCTCTCTTAGAAATTCAAGGTCTTGTCCTTTCTCATTTGGCATATTGACATTTTTCTAGTCTGTGATGTCAGATAAAGACAGAGAGAATTATAGTTGATAGGCTATGTATGCCAAATTCGCCAACTTTCAATCCACCTAAATTTTCTTAAATCTCTGCTCCTGCAATTGAAAATTTTGTTTGTCTATGTAGAGATTGTAGTGTGGCCAGACCTATAACTGACTTAGGGCTATTAATGTTATAATTTGCCTGAGGTATTAGAAAGGTGGAAAATCTCTTCCCTTTGTATGAACTAGATTTAACTTTATGAATCTTGATCTAACAGGCAGTTTTATGTGCTACTTTGATTGTAAAATCACTGGCCACTATTCAGAAATGTTTCAGGAAAAGACTATTTTGAAAGTTAAATTCACTGTCAATAACACTTAAAATATGATTTGGAGGACAAAGTGTGTTAGTACCTCTGGTATAATTGCAAAAATCTGATTCATAAGCTTCTGAAAACAACTTTTTACTCATCTTTTGTATGAATTTGATTAGTGTGTCAGCTAAGTTTGATAGTCCCATTCACTGCAATCCTTTGAGCTCTGTCCGTCAGGCAGTTCTACACCCAGTGCACCGTGACCCTACACATCCCACACTTGGATAACTTGTCCAGAAGGATGTTGTGGGAGACAATATAAAAGCCAAAAAAGGCAAAACTCACTAAAAGGCAAAAATACCACATCCCCTGTCTTTCCTTCATCTGATGGATCGGTGACCTTATTCTAGAAGCATATCAAATTAGTTAAAACAGGACTTTTCCTTTGTCAACCCAAGTTGATGGGACCTAATGATTCCAGTCCATTAAATGCCTTACAGTAGCATTCAGTATAATTTTCTCCGTAATTTTTCCGAGTGTTAAGGTGAGGCTAACAGATCTGCAGGTTCCTGGATAATCCCTCTTTCTCTTCTTATAAAATGCAATAACGCTGGTTAGCTTCTATTCAGTGGAGACCTCCCCAGACTCCCAAGACATTTGGTAGCTGATGGAGAGGGGTACTGCTGTAACAAACATCAGCTTCTTTGGTACTCAGGTAAATCCCATCAGGTCCCGTGGACTTGTGAATTGTGAACTAGTGCCTGAGAAGTGTCTAAACAAATGGGAAGTCACTATTCCTGAAGTCATTCTCTAAATCCAGGGCAGATGACAGTTTATATGTATTATTAAAGACTGAGCTAAGGAAAGCATTGAATGTCTCCACACTTCTTCACCCTCCATAGCCAGATGACCATCTTCACTAAGTATCAGTCTGGTATTTTCTTTAGACCTCCTCTTGCTACTAGTGTACTTTAAAAACCCTTCTTATTGTCTGACACAGTACTGGTCAGTTTCAACTCTAATTGAGCTTTGGCCTTTGGCGTCTTGTCCCCTGCATATATGCACCACAGCTCTGTCAAATTCCTGCAAAGCCTTGTGGTCCCACAACCTTGGTCAGGGAGTGAGGAAACTGTTCTTTTCAGGGTCGGCTAGAGACTCAGAGAAGTCCTAGCCAAAATAATGATAATCTGTTCCTGTAACAATAGGCACGTGCTGTTTTTCCCTTCTTTCTGCCTTTTTTTCTCTCCTTCTAAGATAGTTTACTAAAAGGTTGGGCTGGCCAGCCAACTAGGTACAATGTATTGATTCGTTGACCAATCCGGTCCAGTTAGATCGGAATAGAGTATAAAAGTAGAGAACTTTTGTAATAAAGTAGATTCTTCCTGAACATCAGCCTTGGAGTCCGTGTCGTTCTCTCACCGTCATAGCGACAAAGCCTAATCTTGTTTCCAGACAGCATACAATTTTTCATCCTGAGCTCCAAGAGGGGTTCTCTGCAATCAAACTGGTCTCCTGTCCTGTTTGTTTGACCTTTGATACAGTGGAATTGCCAACTCCTATGCTTTTATGTAGTGAAGAATTCCATTTCAGTTCTGGTTTGGGGTTTTTCCTTAAACCTGTTTAATTTTTTCAGATAAAAATACCAAACATTTTGATTTTTGTAATTGCCTGGCAGACTTGCTTTCATAGTACATAAATGAGGAAACAAAAGCTATTTTGAAACCATTAATATTTGGGGGTTTTAAACTTCTTCTTTTTTTAACTATTAGCATGCTGAGATTTGGATTGTGATTTGATATGATTTGTGTAATTGTGTTTGTTCTCTTGCAGGAAATACAGCACTACATGACTGTGCAGAATCTGGAAGTTTGGAGATCATGAAGATGCTTCTCAAATATTGTGCTAAAATGGAAAAGGATGGTTATGGAATGACTCCCCTTCTGTCAGCCAGTGTGACAGGCCACACAAATATAGTGGACTTTCTGACCCAGCATGTACAGACTAGTAAGGCTGAGCGCATAAATGCCCTGGAACTTCTAGGAGCAACATTTGTGGACAAAAAGAGAGATCTGCTTGGTGCTTTGAAATACTGGAAGAGAGCTATGGAAATGAGATACAGTGATAGGACTAATATCCTCAGCAAACCTGTGCCACAAACACTAATTATGGCTTATGATTATGCTAAAGAGGTAAACAGCTCAGAAGAGCTAGAAAACCTTATTGCAGACCCAGATGAAATGAGAATGCAAGCATTATTAATTAGAGAACGTATTCTTGGCCCTTCTCACCCAGACACATCCTACTATATTAGATACAGAGGTGCTGTGTATGCAGACTCTGGAAACTTCAAGCGTTGCATCAATTTATGGAAGTATGCTTTGGACATGCAGCAGAGCAATCTTGATCCACTGAGCCCTATGACAGCCAGCAGTTTGCTGTCATTTGCTGAACTTTTCTCCTTCATGCTTCAGGATAGGGCAAAAGGCCTGCTAGGCACTACTGTCACTTTTGATGATCTAATGGGTATACTGTGCAAAAGCGTTCTGGAAATAGAACGGGCCTTGAAACAAACCCAGTGTCTTCCTGATCCAATACAGCTGAACAAAGCCCTTTCCATCATTTTGCATTTAATTTGCTTGCTGGAGAAAGTACCTTGCAACTCAGAACAGGAACATTTTAAGAAACAAACTATTTACAAGTTTCTTAAGCTTCAGCCTAGAGGAAAGAATAATTTCAGTCCACTTCACCTTGCTGTTGACAATAATACTACATGTGTCGGTCGCTACCCAGTATGTAAATTCCCCTCTCTACAAGTTACTGCTATCCTGGTGGAATGTGGTGCTGATGTAAATGTCAGAGATTCCGATAACAACAGTCCATTACACATCGCTGCACTGAACAACCATCCAGACATCATGAATCTTCTTATCAAGTCAGGTTCACATTTTGATGCCACAAACTCATGTAAACAAACAGCTAGTGATTTGCTGGATGAGAAGGAAATAGCGAAGAATTTAATCCAGCCCATAAATCATACTACTCTGCAGTGTCTTGCTGCTCGTGTAATAGTGAATCATAACATATCCTATGCAGGGCATATCCCTGAAAAACTAGAGAACTTTGTGTTGCTCCATAGATGATAGTGTGGCGTACAGAGTACTGCTTCGGAAGCACGACATGGTGATATTTTCCTTGAGCACTGTTGTGATACACCAGCGTTCCCTTAGCTTGCTCCATTTTGCTCTCATTGGCTAGTGTTGTTAGCATCAGATCTGCAGAGTTGGTTACCCAATATTTAATATGAATATGCCATATAATATATTTTGTGGATTATTTAGAAATGTAATGCCATATTTAGACTTTAAATTGTCTGCCAAAGGCTTGTCTTTTCTGGTCTTATTTGCCTGTTGGGTGTTTGGGACTGAGTTGCGTATTTTCCACTGATGTCTTTTTACTATAACTGTTATGTGGATTTTATATGGTTGGAAGGTCATCTTTTTTTGGTTGTGCTTAAGCGTTTCTACTCCTATTCTCTTCTTTTTCTATGGACTCATTGCTAAACTGTGCAAGTTGTATGGACTTGTTAACATTTGCAACTACCATAAGTGCTTTTATCTTCTCTATGCACTGGCTTAAACATGACTGTTGTGTGTGAGCATATTTCTATGCAGCACTTGGCCAATTTCAACTTAAATGCCAATCTTGTTTTGCAGTTTGTTTAGAGCTCTCTTGAGAATGCTGTCTTCATAGCATGATGAATTTTGGAGTTATTTATCAGCTCTCCAAACTTGGGTTTGACTTTTTTGACTGCAGTAACTGAGGTTGCTTTCATTTTGATCCTCTGGAAATTTTTCCTAAACTGGGGAGAAGAAAATCTTGCTTTTTCTGATTGTAGCCCACTTGAACTTTAAATCTGAAAATTGTTCTGTTGCATCGTGCAGCTGGGGGAAGAGTCCTCATGATGTACAATTGATGCCTTCCCCTCTGCACTGACGTCTTGTTTGTGCCAGTTATGTGACTAGATGTGAAGTTTGCTCAAAGTTTAACCTCAAACCTTAATGATACACTTCTATGAGAAATAGATCAAATATATGCTCTGCTTTAAAATCTGCTAATCAGCTTTAGCTACAAAAGAAAACTAAAGCATGTTGGTGGCATGATGTTTATCAGTCCACATCTAGACATCATATAGTATAGTAAGTGGCTATCTGCCAGGATATTGAAATCTCTATAGCAGTGTCCTTTTTTCTTAATTTTAAGTATCTTTATGAATACTTGCATGGATTTTTCATCTCTACTATGTCAGTTGTATTTAACAAAAGCAGAAATTCTGTTGTGTATATAGCTTCTATTAAAGTATCTATTTTTTATAATATTTGCACAACAGCTTAGCTTTTGCAACAGAAAGGGCTCTTTTGACTTGATAAGAAGTCTATAAATGAAGATCATAAATGTGAGTGCGATTCAGGTAATTAATATAATTCAGCACTTTACTGTGGATTAATAGTAGGATTTATTATGGCACATTAGCCCTACAAATGTCTTAAAGTGAAATTAATTTCTGTTGGATAGGATACAATTTCCTTGCAAATTTAGTCGTCTAGCATATTGGATATTTTTGGCTTAGTGTTCATCTCAGTTGTAGGCAGTAAATGTACCTATGAGATTCTTGCTCAAGAAATCCAACAACTTGTTTTATGCCTTTGTCAGAGATAAGAGATATTTAGAATCCAAATTTATTAGGTTAGGACGATCTTTGTAATACTTTAATTTTTAAGTTGATGTTAAAACATTTTTGTCATTTGTGGTTGAACTTGAGGAAGAATATGTCTTGGGAGCACATAAGAATAGCCCTTCCTTGTTTTTGTTCTGTTTTGGCATTCCTGCCAGTGAATGGCAGTGTACAGGTGCCTACTAGCTTAGCCATTTTTGCAAAAACTATGGGGATGTTTTTAAGCAAAAATATGTTGAAAGCCGTGCTGTTTGTGTATTGTCATTACCAGACTTGCTGTTTTGAAGCAATTTTCTCTGGTTTGTCCCTTGCCATGTCTATGTTGTATACTATTATGAGAATCATAGAATCATTTAGGTTGGAAAAGATCCTTAAGATCATTGAGTCCAACCCTTAACCCAGCACTGCCAAGTCCAGCACTAAACCATGTCCTTAAGTGCCACATCTACATGTCTTTCAGATACCTCCAGCCATGGTGACTCAACTGCTTCCTTTGGGCAGCCTATTACATTGGTTAACCACTCTTCCCATGAAGAAGTTTTTCCTAGTATCCAATCTGTATCTCCCCTAATTAAACTTGAGGCCATTTCTCCTTGTTGTGTCCCTTGTTACTTGGGGGAAGAGGCCAACCCCTACCTTGTCAAAACTTCCTTTCAAGTAATTGTGGAGAGTCATAAGTTCTCCACTGAACCTCCTTCTCTCCAGGCTGAACAACCCTCAGCTGCTTCTCATCAGATTTGTGATCCAAACCCTTTCCCAGCTCCACTCCTCTTCCCTGGGCGTGCTCCAACACCTTGATACCTTTCATGTAATGCGAGACCCAAAACTGAACACAGCACTTGAGTCATGGCTTCACTGGTGCCAGTACAGGGGAACAATCACTGCCCTGATCCTGCTGGCCACAGTATTGCTCATACAGGCCAGGATGCAGGTTTCTCTTGCATCACACAAGACTAAACTCTTGTCAATTGACTGAATTGCTGTGATTTGTAATGCTTAGGATACATGCCACTCAGCTTTTCATTTGAGAGGACATGTTAGTTTGGTTTTTGAATTTGTACATTTTAATGTTTTTCTGCTGCTGTATAGTTGGGGATAATCAGCAAATGATACCATGCTAGAATTTATGACCATCAAGTCATAAAAATAATTCTTTTTGTATAGGTCACAGAGAAAAGGATCTTTAGAGTTTTTTACTTTGGAATCTGTCCTGCTCTTTGGTGGTTTTAGTTTAAATTTCTGTCTTTATAACTGACAATTGCCCTGTTTAAAATTAGTTGGACATTATTAGTTGGTTTTTCAGCCTGAGGAAAAGAAGGCTACAGGGAGACTCACAGGATCTTCCAGTACCTAAAGGAGGCTACAAAAGAGCTGGAGAGAGACTTTTTACAAAGTCGTGGGGTGAAAGGACAAGGGGGAATGGCTTTAAACTGAAAAGGGTGAGATTTAGCTTAGATATAAGGAAGAAATTGTTTACTGTGTGCATGGTGAGGCACTGGCACAGGTTTTCCAGAGGAGTTGTGGATGCCCCGTCCCTGGAAGTGTTCAAGGCCAGACTGGATGGGGCTCTGGTCTGGTGGAAGGTGTCTCTGCATATGGCAGAGAAGTTGGAACTAGGTGATCTTTAAGGTCCTTTCCAACCCAGATCATTCTATGATTTATGATTTTTAGTCCAGAAATATTGCTAATTGTTAATTGTTAGCAATTTTTTAAATGGAAAGCATTCCCAAAAGTGAAAGCATATCACTATTTTCTATGTAAATCTAGTGAATACTGCTACAAGAAAGACTTACGGTGTTAGCTGCTCTTTAGAAACAAACCAGGCTATTAATACATGCTGATTTATTGCACGAATTTCTATGTGAATATCTGATGTGCATCAGTCTGGAGGATTTTTTACCTTCATGCTGAATTTAATTTTTTAATGGTGATGAAGCTCTCTGCTGAAGAGAATACTTGTCTTTCCAGATAACTTGGACTTAGGTGTCCTGGCAGATGAGTTCATGCATTTATGGCCACTTTGCATTTAGACCTATGTGTTTACACTACTCTGTTTTATTTATCTTGATTTTAATTTTGTAATATTTTTAACTCATTCTATTACCATTTTTCTTTTCCTATTTGGCCTTTTTTCTGATGAAACACACTTCTTCTGTGCTACTGACACAGAGAAATGCTGAGAACACTGCAGAAATAATTATATATCCTGCAGAGATGAAACAGGTTTTTAATTGATTAAGCAGCTTACAGGTATCACTCTCCTAGAGACAAAGGAACTGATACCTCCTTGCTTGTTGAGACCTCTAAGTTACATTTTTTGGGTAAAGGGATAAATGCATAAAGCAGTTTTTCTTCTGATAGTTGTGGGTTTCAACTGAAATACTTCAACAAGGAAGATAAAAAAATATTCTCATAAAATCTAAAATTATGTTCCTATTTTTGTATCACTTAGGCTGGTAACAAGATTCCAGCTGTCCTGCAGTGTCTCTGTTCTGTTTGCTAAGTGTAGTGTAAAGACATTTTCTGAAATGCAAGAAAACATTGTGGTCAATTTTCCATATATACTTCACAACACTCCCTGGATAGGAAGTAGTCTTGTGTATTTCCTAAGTCCGCAAAGAGCTGTCTTTTAACAACTGTTTTGCAACTGGTTAAAATTAACCTCACTATTTTTACAAACACTACTTTAAAGAAAGTATTGCAGTGGTATAGCAAAATCCTTAAAGGAGGAATGTAATTAGATAAAAACCTTTTGAGGAAAAACGTGCCTCTCCTCAGTTTTGTATCAGCTGCAAGGTGACAGTGGCGGGATATGGCTGCTCTTGAAATAGCATTGAAATATAGAGTGGAATGACTGTTATACTCTAAAATGTTGAGAAGCATGAAAAAGTAGACTAAACACTAATTTTACTTTCTGTGATTACAATGATGCCAACTGGTCTTTAATGCTTCAAAGTAATTTTGGTCATTTTGATGAGAGACATACTAGACTGCTCATATTTCTTGCCTTTGAGTGTAAAAGTAACTGTTGAGCCCTCAGTGAGGGTGGAGTGAAAAGCTGTTGTTGGTTTGGTTTTAAATAATGTTGTATTGGTGTTCCATTCTATTGCAAAGACTTCTTATGCAGGGCTAGCTCCGTGTATGGAAATACTGCAGTTTCTTTTTTACGTGAAGTAATTTAGCTTTAACATTAATGTAAAAAAGGAATAACAAGCATATTTCTCTGCTCCTACTGTCTTTAGGCTCCAAATGCAGATTACATTAAAAATATGTTTTGGAGAACACTTGTCCGAGTGTATGTATGTGTTTTCTCTAGGGTATTGCAGTATTGGTTGGTAAACTACTTTTCGTGTTCAGTAGCTAAATGTGAATGCTGCACCTTTGACCTTCCTGTCATTAAGAATTGTACCTTAAGCAAAAGGTCATATTTCATGCTCTTTCTTACTGAGAAATTGTGGTCTGGCAAAGCCTTTAAATTTCAGTGGTGGGTAGTAGTAAAGAAAAGGCTTAAACTCGATGATACAGGAGAAATTATTTTCCCACTTATAGAGAAAGCAGTTGTCATACTGTTAACTGGGAGGAAACAGTTCTTCCAGTTTGTAACCTAAAAGTAGATAGCAATGCCTTGTAAGAAGTAAGCGGCAGATAGTTTTCAAGAAAGCTAGACAAATTAATTTTCTTCTTCAAGCTTTTTGAAGGATTTTCCATATTGCATTAACAATTTGAAGACTAGAGGAATAGAACATTTCAAGAGTGAGAGAAGCAGATGATCCTTATTAGAGGCAGCTGGAGAATTGAAGACTTCGAAGAACATTACCATTGTAATTTCAAAATACCTTTATAGTTAGGCACAGTAGTCACAATCATATCCTATAAGGAAGTGTACGTTTTGGAGAGCTGGAACTTTAACTTAGGCCTGATCAGTAACAAAAAGATCAAAAAAGATGAGGTTCTGGATGAGGAAAACTACTCCAGAACTTTCCAGTAACATAATTGTCACTCAAGTGGCTTTAGTGAATTGAATGTAGCTTCTCTTAATTAGGAAAGGGAAAAACTGGAAAGGATAATTTACATCATTATTCATCCTTCTGCAGTTGCAGATGATGAAAGATATCTGCTTGTACCTAAGCTGTGTAACCATCCAAAAATGCTTCTTGGCAGTAGCAAGTGCTGGCTCATGTTTGAAGACCAAAACTCACCATACAAAATAGTGCAGGATTAGGACAAAAGAGACCAAGTGTGAGGTGTGTTGCTCCGGCAAAGGCATTACTTTTGTTTGTTTTGCACATAATATCCAGAGAGCCAAATGCCATCCACAGTGACCAGCAGAAGACCCTTCTCTCCCACTCCAAAATCTCACCTTGCAGTTGATCTCCAGCATCCAGAAAAATTGAGACGAGACTATACTCAGAAGTTATGGACAACAGTTTTGAGCTATGCACACAGGGAGAAAAAAAGAATTGCTTTCTGATTCATGTAAGTGTCTGTCAGAAGCCAGTGAGTGTGAAGCAATGCAAATTATTAAAATGGCAACCACATCTCCCATCAGATCATAAGGCACAATCGTGAGACATGATCTGGGTTCCTCTCTGAAGTTCAAAGGGTTGTTTCTATCCTATCTCCTGAAGATTTATCAAGTCATAAGTTCCTTACCAAAAAATTCTCCTTAGAAGGTTATTTGGAATTCCCATCTCAGTAGAATTCCCATCTCATATCAGTAATTAGAAATATAATTCTCATTTGAAATACATGTTTTCCTAGCTTTTTATATGTGATCTTCTCATAGGTTCAGCACTTATTGGTCCTTCAGAGAGAGTTGTCCTCTCTCAGCCTTCATGTGGTTAGGCTGAATTAACTAACCAAAAGAACTCCCAAGCTGTAAGAATGAGCAAAAACCAGAAAAATCTAGAGTTGAGTAAGCTGACAGAATGGTTCGGTTTTCCCTTTTCCGCTCTCTTCATTGTACACTACCAGAAAGCCCCCAGGATCCACTGGTTCACTAAACACTTTTTGCTGCTGAACCCGCAATTTAAGTTGCCAGTTCGTTCCTTTTTACAATGAGAGGGATCTTTTTTACAGTAAACAGCTGATTGCTTTCTCTTCAGATTCTGTAGCTTGTATTGTCCTCTTCTAATATTTTAGGTGCCTGGATGTCGCTTCGTTCCATTCACACACAGCATTATCCTAACTGGAATGTGAGGCAAAACATTCAGTGAATGAGCCAGGCTTGGATTAGTTTTTGTTTCCACCCCAGAGTTTCAAAACGGTGAACTTGCCTTTTTCTCCTTTCTTTTTGTATGTGTGGCTATCAGGCATTTTACTGGCTAGCCTGTACTTTTTATTGGCTAGCCTGTAAGATGGGGGTCCTCATAGGATGACTGTGCCCTTTTGGGTTTTCTGGCTAAGGGAAGCACATCTTCTGCTTTATCATGCTTTGGTTTCCTGTAACGCATGAAGTGGAAACTTCAGGGAGTTAAAAACCAAAAGAAACATGCAAAAAATCTCCAAAAGAAAACCCAAGAAAAACCCAACCGAAACAAAAGTCCAAACAACCAAAAACAGCAATCAAAAAATTGCCAACAAAACCTTCAAACCAAACCAGAAAACATGACCTGCTGTTAATTAACAAAATATGGTGTGTGAGGCAGATGCCCTGTGAGGTGCTAGGAGGAATGTGCATGGCTTAATTCCAGTCCCACCTGGCAGTAACCTTAGGGCCAGACAGCAGATATTTCTGTGGGAAGGCTAGTCCATGCAGCCCAGCACTGCTGTTCAGATCAGGGATGTGCTTTTCAAGTGAGTGTCCCCCTTGTCCATCCTTTGCTTGTTTGTGTTCATGTCACTGGATTGTCTTAATGCACAACCTGTGTTACTTTTGAATGCACCTGAGCTTTAAGAAGTGTTCCAAAAGCTCACCTAACAGGCTTTGACCACTAAGGGCTGTCCAGTTCATGGGAGTAGACTGTAAGTTGTTCTGAAATAACCCTTTTATCTCCTCCTATTCCTCCTCTACTCCCATGGAATGTCACAGACTTTTGATCCTTGGCATCAACTCCTCTATTCTACAGATTTCCTTTCTAATACAAGTGTAACTGCAGTTTTCAGTTTCTCTTCTGATGTTAAACATAAGTTGACACGTACACTGGCTTGTTTGTCCTCTTGCTTGTAGGTGGTTATTGCATATCTCGCATAACATCATGTAACCTGTGTTCTGCTTTGAGCTGGGTCATGAAAATGACCTAATGTAGTTGATTGCTGAAGGTGGATCTACCACAGCATTAACTGTTGGAAAATGAGTCAGCTGTGCCACATACAATGCTGATACTTCCTCTTGACAGCGTGACTGACCTTAGTACAAAGTGCTGTTGATGTGTTGTAAAGAAATATTTGCTCCATTATACAAAGGCAGAAACTAAGGCACAGACTCAGTGACCTTGTAAAATGACCACAGGAAGTATGGGCTGTAGCAAGAAACAGGGTTCAGATCATCGGGTGCCAGGGACTCTTTGCTCCAGGTAGGTTTGACATTTGTAATTTCATAAATGAAGACTCTCTATAAAATAAAACAAAACCATCAAGAATTTCTTAGTGAAATCAGGCTAATGTTATTGCACAGTTGTAATGTATGTGTCTATCCTTCCTCTCCCTAATTTTTGAACATATTAGGCCAGTTTAATAAACTCAACAGAAATAGAGCAGCCTATGTGTGTCTGTAACTTCCTTGAGAACACCAGAGTGAGCAGATGGCAGAGTCCATACTAACAGTTCCCACTGAAGAAGAGGATTTGGCAGGAGCTTGACTCTTATTAGACATGAGAGAATCCACAGAGGAATTAAAATACTTAGGACCATGAAAAAGTCTTTGATCACAGCCCAGGCTTTACTAGAGAGCAGCAGCTCTGGTCACTGTTCAGAGTGTGCCATACTTGCATTACATCATATGCAGTCAGTGCACCTGTTCATCAAGGTGGTGGCATCTGAGCTTCAGGTTATCCTGGTTTGTATTGTCTAATCTCTGCATTAGGCACTCAGCGTCCTGAGCTTGCTGTAATGGCACCAAATGTAAATGAAAATTGGCCAAGCTGCACAAAAATCAGAAACTCTAGGACCTTCTGTGGCTGTATACTGACTATATTGCTATACATGCCAAAATGGTCTGAAGTTAGTTCTGTTGAGTAGATATTATTGCCTGCTAAGCAGGTTGGGGGAAAGCATGATTCCCAGTTCATCTGTAGGAGTTCTGACCTTGTTAGCATCATGTTAGCATAAATTTTTATTGACCTTGGTACAAGTAATGAGTAAAACCAAACTCTCTTTTGTGATCTCACTTTTTCAAAATCCTCCATTTCAGTTCTCAAGTCTGGAAACTGTTTTATTAGAAAGCTAAAAATGACATAAAATCTGTAAGAGGACTGCTGAGCCTCCAGTGGAAATTTTCCTGAGATCCCTGCTTCTGTCCATGCCTTGTCTAATTCTTTGTGCAGCAGCGTTTCTCCAGCTGTGATGCCTTGGCCTCATGCCCCTCTGAAAGCTGCGGTGCATGGTGACTGCCCTTGCCCTGGACTGCCACTGAGAGCCAGCTCTTATCTGACAGTGATGTCTGGGAAAGTCCAGTGCAGGTGATATGCAATGACAGCTATTTAAAAATAAAAAGTAAAACTAAATGCTCAGATTTTCCTCCATCCTTTGTGACCCTTTTTAAATGTGCTGTCATTGCTTCTTGTCATCATCATCATCATCATCATCATCATGTTCTCTGTTGCCTGGCCTTATTGTAGTTGCTCCACTGAGGTTGAGCTTCTTACCTCCTACTGTTTCCCTGCTGCCATTGTGGCTGCGTCAAGCCTGCATTGAAATGGGAAATGCTTGGGGAGATTGTGGCGCTTTCTATGCCGTAGGCAGCGTATGGTGTTTCTAAGCTGTGTCAGTTGGGAAGAGGAAAGGCTGGGAGAAGTGCAGGATTCAGCTTGCTTGTCCTTTCTTTAGCTGCCTGGTGAGGGTGCTTAGCCTTCTGTCATGGTTTTACCCCAGCCAGCAGCCAAAACCCAGCCAGCTGCTCACTCACTCCCCCACCAATGGGATCGAGGAGAGAATTGAAGGGTAAAAGCCAGAAAACTCGTGGGTTGAAATAAAGACATGTTAATAGGGAAAGCAAAAGCCAAACATGCAAGCAAAACAAAACAAGGAATTAATTCACTGCTTCCCATGGGCAGGCAGGTGTTTAGCCATGCTCAGGAGTGCAGGGCCCCATCACTTGCAATGGTGACTTGGGGGGACAAACACCATTACTCCTAATGTTCACCGTCTTCCTCCTTCCACCCAACTTTATGTACTAGTCATATAGTCTGGAATATTCCTTTGGTCAGTTTGGGTCACCTGTCCCAGCTGTGTCACTTCCCAACGTCTCATGCACTCCCAACTCCCTCACCAGAGTGGCAGTACAAAAAGCAGAAAAGGCCTTGGCTCTGTGTAAGCCCTGCTCAGCAATAACAAACCCAACTGTATATTATGAACCCTGTGTTCAGCACAAATTCAGAACACAGACCAATACTAGCCACTGAAGAAAACTGTACCTGAGCTGAAACCACCGCACCTTCCAATTAATGTGAAATGTGGGCTCTTAATCACACTGCACAGTGGATTTTGTTTCATGCGATGTTGCAGATGTACTCTGCAAGTACTGCTGGTGTAAGCTGCTGAAGATTCCATAAGCAGATCTCATCCTGGAATCAGTAATGACTGGTTTTCCTCATATGCAGAAAGTACTTGAAAAGCTTTGCACCTGTTTAAACCCCTATTCTGTTTCCTAACTTGCTGATTTTTTGCTCTTGAAAATCTACCTTAAAAAAGTGTTATTCTCTCAGGGATTCTTTCCAGATCTCACTACTTTGTCCAGTGGGTTCTTGCATTATGGCTCTTTTGCCCTTTTCTGCCACAGAAATATGTGGTAGTATTAGGAAGGTGACATTTCATGTATTTCTTCTGAAGATGCTTATTGACTCTGCAGAAGTGGAAAGTGCATTAAAATTGCCTCATACAGGGCGTCCTGTCTGGTTCTGTCTTGCCATTAACAAGGCAAGGGTCATTTACCTCAGAGGATAAGTTCTAGTAGACTAAAAAGAAAATTGTAAATTGGTGATAATGAAAATTTGTAAATTCCTGCTGTAGAAACAGGTTTTAACATGTTTCTTCATGTTTTTGAATTTAATATGGAACTGTTTTCTTAAATCCAAAAAGTAGAAAGGAAGCTGGACATACTTCTAGTAAATGAAAAACCAAGGTGAAACTGGAGAAGCAAGCGAATTCACTTCTGGCCCTGTTTGCAGCCAGGCTACTGATAACTTAGATAATTAGACCTTCCTGTACTTAGAGCAAATAATGCTAAATGCACAGACCTGGCTGAAGGCTTCTTGGCAAAGTAGGCAAAAGAAAATCTAACCTTGCAGTGACAGGAGATAGTGTTTTGCAGCAGAAGAGGAAGAAAGGCCAGGAAAAGTCTTACAGAAGGAGGAAGATGTAGTGGCCAGTTGGACTTTACCAGGCTATATGGAACTTCATGGTACCACGGAGGGATCTCTGTCAACCCCTGCATTTACCAGCTCCTTGTAGCAGTCTTTGCTCTCCACTTCCATGGTCAGAGGTTTGAGCTCATTCCTGTTGCAGCAAATGTAAGGGATGAGGCTGAAAAATGCACATCCTGCTCTTCTCTGGTAGCCAGCAGCAGTGCAACAGGGATAGCAAGGGCTGCTGCTAGAAATCCCTTTCACTGACAAGTTCACTGAACACAGCAGCTGTCCCACTGTGCTTCAGAACAGGGAGAAGTGAAGGAGCTGATCTAGGCAGCCCCTTCTTTGAATTCCACTGTGATCTGGAGCTGGGTAACACTGACAATCGACAATCAAGGTATCCGAACATGCTGCTCTGAAAGCAGTATGAAGAAAAGCTGGGGCAGTACCACTCTTTCCTAATAAATCTTCACAACCTGCTTCAGTCTTTGGCTGTGTGACATTGATACTGGCATAAAAGAGCCAAGAAGAAAAGTGAAAGAAGGACATGTAGTTACTGCAAAGCCAGTATGATTTAGCAGGCTGTAGTAAATCTAATTTGAGGGGTGAGAAGATTCTGGAACACTCAGTGAGAAAATGAAGTATTGCTACTGTACTAATAGTGCAAGGCACTAGACATGGAACACTACTGAGAGAACAGGGTCTGTGCTCACATATTGTGAACTGTCAGTCTTGAAATCTGTACTGTTACCTCAGTAATTTAGCAAGGCTTGATCCCAGAAAAAGAAGCATAAGGAATGTAGCTTTATATCTTTTCTAAGCAGTTCAGATTTTGTGTGTAGTCGTAGAATCATTCTCTGGCATGATGCTGAAAATTCCTTAAATTTCCACTGTGATTAATGCAAAGTGACTGCAGCATCTTCTGTAAAGGATTTCTCAGCAATGAGCACTTTACCTTCTAGGCAAAGTTGTCTACATGGTAAACTGTGTAGTAATCTGCTCTAAAAACCTCTAAAAGAAAAAGATTAGGAAATGTTATCTAGATCTTTTATTATATGTTTTCTGGAAGATGGCTGATGATGCTTCTTCCAAGAAGAGCTTACTTTTTTTCAAATCAGTGAAATAATTTGCTTTCTTACAGAAGTAGGATTTTTAATCAAGAGTATCAGAAAGACTTAAAAATCAAACAATTTCACAGAATTTTTAGTCTCTGTTTCCACTGAGTATTTGAATCACACACACTGCTGAAAGGTGTCTTGAAGCTCCCAGACTTAGTACCTGAGATTGAGCACCTGTATGATGAACAAGAGTGACAGAGAGGGTCAGACATTCCATCCATGTTAACAGGCAGGACCCAGCAACCATGCCTGCATTTTGTCAACTTGTGTGTGTACAGTTCATGCCATAAGGCGCATGTGCGTGTGTAGCAAAACACTGAGTTCTTAGACATGCCTGTACTTACAGGCAGAGACCTGTGAACCTTCTTTAGTCATTAATTGTGCTTTTAACATGTCCCTTTGTTTGACTGAAGTAGCAAAGACAAAGCAGAGTGACTTGGTCTTGAGGCCAGTGCAGAGGTACTTGATAGCAAAACTGAGGCATTAAGAAAACCAGAAGTGTTAACAATCACTGATTTATGGCTTGTGTGACTTGATGTGATACTGGCCTTGGGAAAAACATGCACTTGGACAAAGCACTGAGCAAACCACTAATTTTTATAGATATTACCATATTTTTTGTACTTAATGGCATATGATGTGACTGTATATATGGATAAGCAGACACTGTTTTTTTCTGGTTTGGCATGGTTAGAAAAATGTGTGACAAACTAGTGTAGAAGGGAAAAGAAATCCAAAACTGCCTTGATTTCCTTTTATGCTGTGAGCATTTTACAATCAGTTGCAAGGCTCCACATGCACTTTTGCCCGGATGCCTGAGCAGGTATCTCTTGGATTAAATCTGGCAGATATTCACAGAACATCTCCATTGAGGCAGCTTATTGAATGGAGGAAGGAAGAATGGTGTTTTTCCTAAGATGTTTTTAAGAGGAACACCCACAAACTCTAGGATTTTTTTCTTACAATCTTTTGTCAGTTGTTGTTTTTCTTTCTCCAAGTGGAGTTACTGCATGTAGAAGAGAACTGCAATAAAACAACTGTGTTTTAACCCAAAATGGTCATACTGTCTGCAAACTGGAAATGCTGTTTGCTTGAGTATCTCACTTGCAAAACTACTCAATTAGGAACTTGTCTGGTTCTACATAGAAATGAAGATTAGAAATATCTTTGTCTTGCCTGCAGTGTCTGAGAGAGGTCAAAGCACAGAAATTCTTCATCATGCCCAGTGAGATGCTGCAATAGGGAGAGCATCATTCAGTTGGCATTTATCTCAGTATGTAATTGTTATTGCCGAAATATGTCCCTAGCTGTTTTGTGCTGCAGAGCATGTGTTGGGAAGAGACACCTCTGAAACAGTGCAAATTGGAAGTGTGAATTATCAACAGCAGGAACAGAGAGGAACAATTGTTCAAAAAAGAACAGAGGCAGCAATTTGCAGAAGTAACAACTCTCCCTTTTGCTCCCTCCCTAACTCCTGACCTGTGTGTTTTAAAATCAAATTAAGAATGTTATTGTTTGTGTCTGTGATGCTGGCATTAAGGAGTGAACCAATGGTAGAGATCTCTTGTTTGCAGACAGCCTGAAGCTTTGGCATTTGGAAGCAAGTTGTTTTCCAGCCTTCTTCCCAGGATAACGATGATGAAAGCTCACAATGATACACAACATTATTAGCTATGCAAATATCAGCTAAAGCTCCTAGGAAAGACAAAGAAATGTCAAGATTATTAATAGTGTTGCACTGACTCCCAAGACTTAGTGAAGCTTTGGAGGTTGCAATTGCCACAGCAGTCTGCACTTGGCTCACATGCAATCCCTCTACAGTATTTCTACAGACTTTGTTCAGCTTGCACCATTTAAGATGAGCTGTGAAGGTAACATCTCCCCTGGAAGGCTTACACCTGCTGTGGAAGGATACCTGGGCTGCTGTCTTCTTCCTTTCAGGTACAGAAGTCACTGGTCTGCTAGTGGCAATGTGTTCTGGTCATGCAGGCAAAATAGCCATTTTGCTGCCCTTTGAGGCTGAGAGACTTCTCTGGGAGGAAGTCTAAGTTGTGTTAAGGGCTTGCTAACACAGGAAGTTTGTGCCATCAAAACACTCATGCAAGCAAAGCACTACAATGGCAGACTGCTGGGACTCTGCCTGTCCTTCAGTTATTCAAGGTATTAATGTTTCAAGGCACTCTGGAATCAAATTCAATAGGTTTTGCCAAATAGAATATGGACAGCATTCAAAACAGTAATGATGTAGCCTAACTGCTGAAGGGCAGAGGAGGAAAGAAATACAATGCCTTAGCTGAAGGGAATCTTTCTGTCTTCCGTCAATGGGATTTAGGCTTCATAAATCAGAGAGGGACTTTTTGGGCAGCTCTTTGGCACTGGTGCCCTGGAGATTTAAAAATTTCCCAAGTCAAAATAGGTGGAAAGCAGCTGAATTGGCTTCTTTTCTGACTGTGTTGCACCTTGTGTATGAGGTATATCGTGGAGACCATGGACTTGGGACGTGGGGGAAATATTTCTACAGGAATCTTCCTCTTCTCAGCCCCAAAGGGTGTTCTTGTAAAGTGCACAGGGATGAGGCCACGTGATTACTTTGCTCCTTTCTTGTTCCTGGAAAGATTTTAAATCTACTAGGTTCTGAATTATTGGTATTCTCACATTGTATCAAGCCACAATATGTTGAAATAGGATTAAACTGTTTATGCAGAGATAGGAGTTCACTGTGTATGCAGCTGTGCAAAGTGAAATTTTGCCAGGCATGTTGAGCCATTTGATATTACAAAAAATTTTCAAGGGGTGCAGGGGACTTCTGATTAAGCTAACAGTAGTTGTGTTTTCAAACATATATTTTATGTTTCAAAACTTTTCAAAAATTTATTTGCAATGTGCTTTGGCAAATACCTGGGTTTGATGGTCTCATGCTTTTCAGCCAACTTCCATTATTGTTAAGCTGTTGGAAGTTCACAAATCAGAATGGTTTTGGAGCAATGTATTTTAGAGAATCACAACCCATCAAACCAGACAGCTATCTAGCATGAGGTCCTGCTCAGCTTCTTCCTGTGAGTAGCTTCACTGCTGCCGAGGAGTTTGGAGATGTACTTCATCTGTGACTGGCAGCCAAATGCTAAGGATGCATAAGACATTGCATTTCTTCTAGCTGCTAGTGCTGTTAATTAGTCTTTCACAGGATCATCCAGGTTGGATGTGAGCTCAGGATGTCTCTTATCCATCCTCCATCTGAAAGCATGGCCAGCTATGAATCCAAGTCAAATTGTCTCAGTACTTTATCCAAGTACTTTATCCAATTGGGTCTTGAAAATCTTGATAGTGTTTCTCATAGAATCATCTAGCTTCTCTGCTGCTCATTTGAGGAAAAAGAATTCTGTTTACAAGTCAGACCAGTGTATGGGGTATTTCTGCTTTTTGTCTTCGCTGGCTGAATGCAGCAGCCTCTGGAAAGTAAGCTCCATGAACATATAATGTGTAAACTGTATGCATTGTTTGAGAGAATAGAATCACAGAATAGAATGAGTTGGGCTGGAAGGGACCTTAAAGATCATCTAGTTCCAAAGTCCCTGCCATGGGCAGGTATGCCACCCCCTAGATCATGTTGCCCAGGCCATATCATGTATTTGGATTTGTGCCTTTCTTCTCCTAATATTAATTTAATAGATCAACAAACTGCAGGTTTCCTTCGTCCACATTTTCCAATTTCTCATTTCTCTTTTATGCTTCCCTGTTGCTGGCTATTCTTCAGCCACCAGCTGTATTCCAGGTACCCTTGTCCTCACCTCTCTGATTCTACACTTCTCCCAGCATCTTCTAGTTTCTGTTTCTAAACTTCTGTGTAATATTTCTGTATAATTTTTCCATGTGGATAGACAAGGGTGTATATGATTATGCGGAAGAGCAAAGTTAACAGAAAAATATGATGACAAAGTGAAACAATTAAAAATTCAGTAATGACTGGCAGCAGTCTCATTCTCTAGTCCCACATACACATAGCTGATCAAGCTGCTGGTAATTATATGATCAAGTTATTTTATTCCCAAAACCTTTCCTTGTTCCTTGGACAGGATGTGATTCTGGGTGTGAGTCAGGGCTGTGCATTGAAGGAAGCTGTTTGCTGTTGCAGGAGCTGAGGCGTTTGTACCAAAAGGGCCCAACAATTGCAGGAAAAGCAAACAGATAGTTTTGTGTTTAAGGGGACTGACCCCTGCCCTGGCCATTTAGATGACTCTGGTCCAGGATTTTGGTGATGCAAAGCAAGTGACTTCCACCTAAATTCTCAAAGGCAGTTACAGCAGGCATTTCACACTCGCCAGGTGTCTACCTGTTTGATACCTGGTGTTGGAAACTCTCTCTCTTCACAGATATAATAGATGCAAATAGGAAAGATTTGCTTTAAATGTATAAAGAAATATATTTTCAGTTAAAAACTTTCTGTATTCTTAAAAAATCATCTCCCTCACATTTCAAATGTGAAATCAAAAGCTTTAAAGAAAGTGCAGCACAGCTAGTTTAAGACAGCATTAGGAATGTTTCTCAAGCTCTAAATTAAAAGAAGGCCACAGTCAGATATGATAGGCATGCTAATGCAAATTACAGGTTCTCTATTCATTTTCATTTTATTAGGCTTGGGGCTTTTTATGTTTTGTGAGTGACAAGATGACGCGAGGACAAGATGTGAGCATGGATATCGGTGACTCTTAAGTTCCCATCTTTTTCGTGTCATTCACTCTGTTATTACAGATATTTGAAGTCTTATTACATAAATCTGTTACTTATTTAGTATTTACTAACCCTTCAACTAATTTTGGAGTTGAGTGTAAGGAGAAATAAGCCAATACACTTGGACCTTTCGTCCACCCCAGAGCTTACACTGTCTGCCATGGACCTCCGACCTCCACTCACAACCATTGAGTGCACCGTGTAACCTCCAGCCACGGAATATGAAGTTTAACATTTTCAAGATAGAGCCCTTCCACTACATGAGCAGGACTCCAGTGCTCAGCCCCTGCTATGGGTGTGTGGGGTGATCTGACAATGCAGGGAATTTGCTGGTGGGGAGCACCCTTGCTCAGATACTGCCCCATGTCCTTGTTCACATGCAGCTGAGTGGTGTTGATAGGAAGTGTGCAACATACCTTCAGCTTTCACCAGGGATAGACGAATAAGAAACAAATGAATCAGCTGCCACATGTCTGGGAAAGGCAGTGCTTTATTGACTCTTGCTTCTGCAGTTGGTCTGACGACTTGTACGTTGAAGTGTGATTTAACCATGCTGGTGGGAGATGAGTCAGAGAGGATTACACATATGTTGCACGACTTCCTTACAAAAAAGTGTTAACCAGCTGGAGTACAACATCAAGCCTGTCATTTCAGGACAGAAATTTCAAGCATGCAAGAAACAGGTGTCCCCACAAAATGCTGGACCCTTCAGAAAGGCTGCTCTTTAAATATACAAGTGAATGCATTTGTTTTGGTGGCAGGTCACTAAGCAACCTGCACTGCACCGAGAAAATACAATCTCAGCAGTGCTTCTCAGTACAGCTGGCATCTTTGGCATTGAATCACCATACCATGAATTAGCACTGACAGTAGCTGCAGGGCCTTGTTCACAGCAAAATACTGAGGCAGATACTCAGCTACGCCAGTGATTTCAAGTACAAATTAAAAAGCGGGTATGTTGCTTAGAGTAAAGTAGTGGTTGGTGTTTAACTTTTACACAGTATTATCAGTTCTTCTAGGTAGTATGAAAGTGGATTAATCATTACAAAAGTCCATAATCAAATGTGTTGGTTTGAGCATAAAGATTACTCTTACCTGAACACCATCAGAGAGCAAATTTTTGTTGGAAAAATTTGGGGCAACTAAATAGACTGAAAGAGTGTTGGACAGGGAAAAAAGGAGAATATCTTTTAGAGGTTGAGTGTATGTGAAATACAGTAATGCATACCTGTGTGACTGAAACCCAAACAAACTAGATGGCCTCACCCAGTTGTTCCTCAGTAAACTTGTCATCCTCACCTGTCGTACCTAACCATGGCAGTCAGTCACATGAAATTTAGTTTAGTGAAGCAAACAAGTGGGTTATTTGTCATTGGGAATAGACATCTTTTTTTTCAGCTTCTTGTTGGGCTTTATGTGACATGTCCAGTAAAATAAAAATCTCCAAAGCCACTGCCCCAGACATTAGAGAGGTCTGTCTGTAGGTTGGGACAGATATAGGCAAGTTACAGCTTGCCTATATCTTACAAACACATTTATGATAAGTGAAACTTGTAGCTAGCTAATCTATAGCACAGCTTAGTGCCAGACCACAGGAGGAGACAGAGGAGCTCTTTGCTGTCCATAGAGGAGCCACCTTCTTGGGAAACCAGCAGCTACAGAGTGCTCTGGTATGCTATAATGTAGACCGGGGCGTGCCCTTACTTTTGTTGATACAAAACCTGTCAATGCTTCTAAAAAGCAAAGTAGTGAGAAATATGAAGTCTGCATAATACAAATTTCTAACTCTCCTTTGCTGATGGGAGTAAGATACCTCAGGGTCTGATCTAGTTTGAAGCTATATGAGAGATAGAGGGAGGGAGTAAACTATAACACTGAAAATTATCCTGGGAAATCAGGTGACAAAGCTTTATACAGCCATTAAGTAGCACTTACACAGTAAAATGAACTGGCATGAGTGGGAAATCTATGTGTTGGGACTGATGGTATGCCCAGTCATGGCCTCATGGTTTTCTTTCGTAACAGGAGGAGTGGCCTGTATGTAATCATTCATGCTGAATTTACTATTTCACTTCCTCTATGTCACCACTTCAGTGTTGCCATAGCATTTTAGCATGTGTGCATGTACTAAATGGAATTTGCTCAAGCATGGAGACATTTAAATAGGAAAGATTTACTTGACGCGCTTTGCTCCCTGTGGACAATGGCAGGACGTGAGCCCCCTGTGAAGTGTGTAACTGATGTGAAACGAGTGTGATGCTAATCCTGTCGAAAGCCTTCTGAGGAAGCAATGCCAGTTTCATTTCCAAAGAAATGTTTCATTTTAGAAGGAGGTTAAAATCAGATATTAACTGGAAATGACACTGCAGTTTTGTAAGAAGACTCCAGAAGGATGAATTTGTTAGACAGCTGTTTATTTGCTGCGTTTCAATATTGTTTTAAGACCAGTTTCTAAAATGTATTTCTTACTGCCCACCTCATTTTCTAGCATCACAGTGACAACTTGATGAGAAATACTAACATTTTTGGGATGATACAAGGGATTAAAAATTATTATAAACTTCTGACAGTGCAGCTGCTTGATTATGTCACCTGCTTCTCCCTCCTCCCATGATTATATTTATATGAGCTCTCTTGTTTATGGCTCTATATGTTTGTTAATACCAAGTATCTTAGTATTTCCAACAGCTCACTTGACTCTGATCTCCATAGATTGTGCTGCAGATCATTTGTGTGGTTATGAGTGACTCAATACTCATCCTCAGGAGAAGAGAAATGTAACTAACTGCAACAAATACAGAACACAGAAAGGTTTTATCTTTGTTCCCTTCTCTTTTCCCTGTCTCTCTCCCCTTTTTAAATTTCCTTTAAAAGGGTTTGGGAACAAGGACTCACCAGGGTAGGAAAGAAACAGACTCCCCCCTTTTGCTCTGGGACAGGCACAAACTGCTTATAATACAACATGTAAAGGAAACTTATCTCCCAGGCTTTCTAGCACTATAGACTGCCGCACTACTGCAGCAGTAGTGACTGAAGTGATTTCATGGAAGATCTGGATGCCTCCTGCCTGCCACCTGCTTAGCAGACAGGTCTGGTGGACCAGACTGCTCAGCTGGGGCTATTTTAAGGGAGGTTGTTTATTTTGGGGAGATGTCAATGAAAAGAACTGCTGGTGTGCTCCTCTGGCAACTGACCTGCGGTGGGAGATACCAAGTGCAGCAGGATCACCACATGTGAGTCCCCTCTGGTGCCTGCTGAAGTGGCTGGGGAGGTGTCAGGGCTCCTCCACCACCAGATAATGAAGAGGGATGCTCTGCAGCAGCAGCTCAGCTGGGAGGATTTGGCTAAGCAATGTACATGTAGATACTGGTAGCACCAGTGCAATTAGTGGTCTCTGACCTCTAGAAGCAAAGGTGGTCCCAGCTGCCATCCTGGACACTTCTCAGAGAGCTGCAGTCTGCGAGGTGCAGATTCATATGACACAGAGTCTGAGGCCCTGGGAGGGAACCACCCACCTTCTGAAAGTATCATATATGTTTATAATTATCTTTACTGAAATACCTGAGAGGCAAAGTGACTATCTTGCTAGCACCATGATCCATCCAGCTTCTAAGTTACTCAAGTCTATTAAATTCAAATTCATCTGGTTATTTTTCATGTCTCAATTTCTGCATCCCCAGGTTGCAAAAGTGAAGCACTCACTGTAGTGGAGCAATAGTGGAGCAATGCGCTCATTGGAGGCAGCAATGGGAACTCAGGTTGTTCAACAGCTGTGGAAGGAGAGCCTCAGACATTGCAGGCTGGGCAGAGGAAAAGAAGAGATCCTTGAGAATGATAAACTGAGTCGATGCCTTGAAAAAACTCAAAGATATTAGCAGTTAGAAAAATTCTAGTTTTCACTTGCTTACTCTTGATACTATTCTTTGATTAACAGTGCTAAGGGTCAATAATCCTTGGTATCATCATTCTTCATAAACAGAAATAAAATAGCTGACTTTTAAAATAAATGTGAGGTTCATTTGCTGAAGGACTCAAAATAGTATCTTTTGAATTTGACATGATCTTTTCTTCACAGTTCCTTGCAAATCTGTTTGCATTTCTTTAACAGAAGTATTTGTTAGATACTCTTGCAAGGAATAATGCTGACAACAAAATGAGAAAACATTTTATTACCTTCAGCACGTATAAGCTTTCCTCTAAAGTAAAAATCCTGCCATTAACACAGGATATTAATTAGATATTCTGCTAAGTGTAGCAAAGGAGCAAATATTAGTGAGTGAAATATTACAAGGTCTTAGAAGCACACCTATAGCTATGTGGTTTTAATAGTTTATCTAGAGGTGCTGTTACCTATTTGTATCAGGTGCTGAACCGTGTGGATTGTTACACCCAGGAAAAATACAACAAAATACTCAACTGCTGCAGATCCCCACTGTGCCTCCTCCTCCTTGTTGGTGGCATTGCCCCGTTCCTCACTTCTCCTTGCATGCTCTGCTCTGCAAGGGGCAGCAGCCAGACCTCACATGGCCTATGGGACCTGGAGGGATCTGAGTGAGGCTTTGCTGCACCTGGGGTTTAGCTTTGAGGGACCCAGCTGCAGCCTCTGAGATCCCCGAGAAGGCTGCTCCTGCTTTGTTGGTTGTCTCAAATCAGCTCTGGTCTCAAGTGAAGAAGCATCTGCTCTGTATAACATGCGTACGCCAGGGAGGGCAAGGCTTGGGATGGCAGCACCTGGCATGGCAGAACAGGAGCAGCTGTGCTCAGCTGTGGAACAGTTAGGATGTGGGAATCCATGACAGCTCCCCAAAGCAGGGGCTGAGGTTCCACAGAAAGACATACTAATATAATTCTGACTATTGGGTTCCAGTTGCCTTCAGCGTGGTGTCTTGACAGAAAGAAAATCTTGTTACTGCTCTTGTGTACTGTGTGTTCAAGGGTGCTACAGAAAAAAATCTGGAAGTAAACAGAAAGAAGCTAGTGCATATTTGAGGTCAGTCATGTTTTCTCTGTACTACTATTATTTTGCAATGTAGAGGGTTTTCCCCTTGCAAATCCACTTCTGAGGAGCTCAAGTACTTTTCCTAAAGAAATATACTAGGGAATTACTTAATTTCTTGTTTAAGTGGATAAAATAATGCATTGTAAAAACCTTTCCTAATGCATTTCTTGAACTTTAAGCAAGAAAGAATCTTTCAGCAAGGTGTGACCTTATAGAAACTAAAGGTTATATTTTTCAGGTTGAAATTTCCCACTGTCTTCAAAGGTGGAAACTAGTGGTTTTAACCCAGAGGAGAGTGGCTTTGGTAGCAGACTCTTGATTTTAGGCCAGGCACAGAAGCTCATTGATATATGAAAACAGATGAAATACTGATAAGACTTGTTACACTTTTACCAGTGAAGCTTTAGAATACAGCCACTGAAATGTGAAATACCAGCAGCTCAGAACACAGTACTACCAAGTATGACACTGCTTTTTCACCTTTCAAAATTAATTTAACATCTTGCTGAAAAGAAAACAAATCAACAATCTAAACAATCTAACCAAGAACTCCCAAAGAAACTGTTAGTTGGGTTATTCTTTGTTTCACTATTTAACACCAACTAACAGTAACCCAAAAGAATTTCCTCAACTAAATTAAGCAATTTATGTGTTTAGGGGCCTCAGAATAAAATTAAAATGAAACTGAGGGCTACATTATTGAAAGATGTTTGTTTAGGTACACTGGTTCAGTGTGAAAAAGTACCCATTTCAGAAGAGCCAAGTGTTGGAAACTCTCCAGGAAAGTGCATGCTTCTGCTGTATTGAAGATCAGAATGACCTTGCTGAAAGTCAGATCAAACGACTGGAGCCCCTGCACTGGCTAGGAGAGGGGATGCTAAAGCTGTGGCTGAAGCTGCATCATTGCTAGGAAGAGACCAGTAAGGTCTCACTGTAAGCACTACCAGTGCTGGCCACTGCCTAGCTGTCATACTTTGCCTGCAGTTTGCACTTTTTGCTGCAACTTTCCCAAAGGACAGAAGTGACTAAAAGTACCAGTAGGTCTAGAAAGGGGTTAGATTGTTAAACAAGCATTTCAAAGAAACACTGCATAGCCTGCATGCACCTGAACCCCTCAACTCGGGGGGGAAATCTGTTGATTTCCAGATTGCATGCTAGGGGAAGGACTGCTTTTTATTTGTCCTTTATGCTCCTGCTGTAAGCAGTTACTGCTGGTTGATGTCTGACTGAAATATGGGGCTATATTTATATGAGACTAATGTCATGCTAATGAGTTGTTTCTGTTTTGCTTCATCTTGTCTTGTATTGCTGAGTGCATGCTGCCATTCTGCAGCTCTGCCTTTTGCACTCAGGATCCCAAATCTGCCACCTGGGTGTCCCTCTGCCTGTCAGCAGGGATCTGACAGGGTCTGACCTGTGTCACTCTACATACTGCTTGCTTAAGTGCCTAAGAATGGGCTTTTTCTCCCTATGCTCCATTTCATAATACCAGGACCAGCCAAGTCCGTCCCTGGGCTTGTGCATTTTCTTCCTGCCGTACCTCTTGGAACACAGTTCGCAGCTGTCTGGGCTGGCACTGAAAAGTGCCGATAACATCTGTGGATAATGAGCCTGAGAAGAGCAGTTAATGAAGATCTTGTTTCAGAAGCTGTGCTTCTCTCAACCCTAGAATAGCCAGAGACATGTAGTACATGAGCACGGTGTTCATTGCATGGTGCTATTTTTGTCCCTTTCCCTTCTAACCACCTTTCAACAGCTTGCTGTGTGGAACCCCCACCTCATCTCAGTCTGGTAGGGTGCAGCACTGGTCTCCAAAGTGGAGGGGTATGAACTGTATGAAGTATGGGGTATGAACGGTATGAAGTGGAGGTGGTGTGCAAGACAACCCATAGGGTGCAGGAAGAAAATATCTTTTGTATCATTAATAAACAAGATAAAATTATAGTTTTAAAACAGTGTTTACTTAATCATTTTTAATTTATATTTTTTGTAGGTTTTATAATGTATGTACTATTTAGCTTGAGGATTTTTTTTACTGAGAGCAACCAAAAAATTTTGGAGGTCACAGGGTTTATAAGACATCTCAGAAAGCTGAAATCTGAAAATTCTTCTGTTCCACGAAGATCTAGTCTGGTTTTCCTCTCCAAGTCAGTCAGCTCCACCAGGGCTGTCATTTTCCTGATTGTCATCTACACAGGTATTTCAAGACTTCCTGCCATATAATTTTCAGTCCCACCTGGAGTCTGTACAAACGATGGCGTAATCACCAGTTAGGCTGGGATGAATTTGTTGTGTGTCACCAGCAGAGCAGGAGGTCAAACCAACTAATCTGTAAAACCTAGGAGGACCTGCAAAAGCCTGGATGGAGAGACATGTAATAATTCTGCACAGAAAGAGGAACCGAATTTCAAGTACCAATCTGCCAGCTGGAGATTTGCTGGGAAATCAAAATCTTTGTTAGAAAATGATACTGACAGCTAAATGGTAAACCAACAGAGTGCTAGAGCAGACCTGGTGTACTGTTTGTCCTCAGCCACAGGCTTGGGAAGGGTGCATCCTCTCCTCATTTTGTGCCATGCAGATCACCTTTCTTTTACATACTGTTCGTGGCTGGCTTAAGGCCTTTGTGACAGTGGCTGTAGCTTGCTGAGAGGTCAGTGAGATTGATCTCACCCTCCTTAGGCTGACAGTGGTCTTGGGTGGAAGGTTTAGACCCAACAGCAGTTCTCCCCTGGTGAGTGCAGCTCAGTGTAGCCACTGACACTTAACAAGGTTGGGTTTGTACAAAAGGAGGTCAGTAACTAAATTCAGAATGACCTACTTAGACTATATGTATTGAGTTAGCAGGTACTGATGAAATTCAGTGTAAGAGCTACCAGGCAGTAAGAAAAGAAAATTATGGTGACCTGTGTAGGGTCACCTTCGGCTATACTCTTTCAGAGCAAGCAAGTTAATGGGAAAAGGTTTGGAAATTGACGTATCTGAACCATGTGTGTGAAATTTCAAGTTGATACATGCAGGGATTATGCCTGCCTTTAAAAATCTGTCTGTAAAAGTGCAGGAGAAAGTCATCCTCTACTGGTAACAATAAAAAAGTTCTCCGCTGCCCACTATTTCAAAGTGTTTCTCTCTGCCAACTCATGTCCCACTGGGAATGAATCTGTGAGGAAATAGAGGAGGTTAATGTGCCCCCCTTAGTAATGTGTGTGTGGGTTTTTCTGAGTATCATTTGGCATTTGATGCATTTTGACATGATGGCAGTCACACTGGGATGTAAGTACATCTCCTTGGAAGGAAATTCAAAATTTGGGTTCTGTTCTCAGAAGTTTCTTCTCCAGCCTTTGAGAACAGAAACTTAAGTGTGGATGTTTAGTATGAACTGTGGCTGGCAAAGGCTGCTGTGAAGATTTGAGCTGTGGCCCAAGTAGTATACCATGTCTTAATCCCCTAAGAGCTTTGCAGTTGAAGACTTTGATTGATTTTATGAAGTGGATTAGTAGGTGATAGGACCCTGCAGACCAGAGGTGATTTAGAGTGATGAGACCGTCTCCACGTGTGAAACCTGAATCATGCAGAGTCCTGTTAGAAGGTTAGTTGCTGTAAAAAAGATGAAAGTATGAAAACTGAAAATAGCAGAGTTATATGTGTGAATATGGAAGGGTTTTACGTAGCAAGTAACAATGTGATCAACACATTGACACAGGTTGATTTTTTTTCAAGAGGAAAGAAACTCTACTACTGTCTGTGTTTTTAAGCTTGAAACCAACAGCTTCTGGTGTGGACAGAGTCTGGTTCTCCCATTGCACACATCCTTGGACCAGCAGTATATGCACTTCAGAGTCTGAGACCTGCTGTAAATATTTAGGACATCCCAAACAAAAACCAATAGCCTCATCAAAATCAATTAAACTATCATTAGCAGGCAGAAAATTATTTGTAATCAAAGATTTGCCTACTCCCTAGTCTATTCCCAGCCTCTGGGTGCTTATCTGAGCTAATTAGAGAGACCTCTCAAAGTCAAGCATGGCTGTCTCTGCACTATGTGCCTTTGCTACTCTTGAAAAACATTCTTTCCTGAGGAAATAACCAGCCATTCTTTTTATGTAACCCAGCTTTTGATGGGGCTTTGAAGGGAGGTCACTGTGGGGAGCTTTGGTCATTCCTTCCTAATCTCAGAGATAATCATCTCCAAAGGGGAGGGGCACTAGAGCAGCACGGAACCAGAGCACAGCAGCTGTTCTTGGCGATCCAGGCTGCGTGGCCTGTTTGTTGGTCTGGGGGTAAACTGCTGAACTCAACCCTTTTTTTCTCATTTTTCATCAAGTCAACAGTGAAGCCAATAAATGTCAGATGAGTCACTGTAGCCATGGATTTGCCATGAGCCAAAAGCCACTCCTTGCCCCCACATTAGTGCCAGGCAGCGCAATGTGTAAGAGGTGCATCATCACAGGATGTGTGGACACAGCCTTGCCCTGGACTGAGCTTTGCCCTGAATTGAGACTTTGCCCTGAACTGCACCTTATCACAGTCTTCTGAGTTGTAATTCTAGAGGAACTCATACAGAACAACCATATTGTATTGTATTGGTATTTAGGTATTGCATTGGTATTTGGGACCATATATTTAATACTGAGCACAGAACTATTCAAGGCGTTTGTTTTAATCTTTGCATCTTGGATATAATATCTTCTTAACTCAAAAGCAGTGTGGCCAGCAGGTCGAGTGAGGCTTTTGTGCCCCTCTGCTCTGGTGAGATGGGCTTACCTGGAGTTCTGCATCCAGTTCTGAGATCTCCATCACAAGAAATACATGGATTTCTTGCAGCAAGCTGGGAGGAGGACCATGAAGGATGGAACACCTCTCCTATGAAGACAGGCTGAGAGAGTTGGGGATTGTTCAGCCTGAAGAGGAGAAGGCTCCAGAGACATCATTGCATCAGTACTTAAAGTGGACCTACGAGAGAGCTGGAGAAGGCCTTTTTATGAGGGCATGTAGTGATAGGACAAAGGATGATGCTTTAAACTGAAAGAGGAAAGATTTAGATTGGATGCTAGAATTCTTTACTGTGAGTGTGGTAGAGCAGTGGAGCAGGTTGCCCAGAGGTGCTGTAGATGCCCCATCACTGGAAGTGTCCAAGGCCAGGTTGAAGGGAGATCTGAGCAACCTGGTCTAGTGGAAAGTGTCCCTGCCCATGACAGGAAGACTGCAACTAGGTGATCTCTAAGGTGCCTTTCAACCCAAACCATTCTGTGATTCTGTGTTTCTCCCTTCTATCCCTACGATGCACTCTCTTTTCCATGACTAGATTACATTTTAAAGGAGGTGGTTTAAATGCATCTGTCCATATGCTGAATAACAAGTGAATGGTGATATCTATTCCAGAGTAAACATCAGTAGGTTTAGGGGCTTTTTTGGTTTGTGTCAATATCTTTTTTAAAAAACCGCAGGTCTGAAGAAAATAATTCACACAGCTGTTAAGTACAGCTATTATGGATTTCTTTCCAACAGGGGATGTAAGAAGAGACTGAAAGCTGAAGAAAACTTCCCAGGAGCACAAAATGTTGCTAATTTATTGACAGAGAAATTTCAAAAAGACTACAAAGAACATCTGGCAGCTTCTGGTTTGCATTTCTTCTTCCCTAAATGTTTCCCTAAGTAATTGCAGGACTTTAATTAAATTGCAGTTTTTACTGTATTTATCACCAGTCTTTTATGGAATCTGTCATCCTATGGCCTAGGGCAAATGATTTAAGTCACAAAACACTCCCAAGAGATGCACTTTCATGTTACTACTAGGCAAAGAAACAGAGAAAACAGAAATAATCCACTGACAAGACAACACAGGAAACTTGTAGCAGAGGGAGACAGGAGGCCTGAGGTCTCTTGGTGTCTCAGGCAGTGTGCTGTAAATCAAGCTTGACCAAAACATTATCTTTCTGCTTTTTATTACTTCAAAGACCTTTTACAGGAAAAGATTATTTATAATATAGGAACCAATGGCTAAAATATGTGTGTATGTTTCCAAGGGCAAAAAATAATTCTCTAACCTTCTGCAAATGTGGTGCTTTTGTGAGGCAAGGTCACTGCACAGTTTCTTCTGCTCTGCTTAAGAACATCTCACAGTTATCCAGTAAACATATTGCCAGATCCTAGAATGAGCCTCTTGAGTGATCTTGACATCACAAATAAAGTTGCCTCTAAATAAATAAACAAGTAAGTAATGTCATGTTGACCCTCCTGAATATTAAAAGCTTGCACTTTCCCCATCTCTCTCATTGAAATTACCGTCATTTCATTTCAGCAGTTTTCAGGGGCATGTGCTCTGTGTAAGATCTGCTCTAACAAGGCCCCTCGTGAAGCTACCTCCATGAGAAACTCTAAAAATCACGCTAGCCTTCTTATGAGCCTCCCTCAATGCTGTCTGTACTACCCTTCTCAGCTCCACTGAACTAATTGCTTACTTTTGTGACTAGCATTTTTCTGCCTTAGAGTTACTTCATGCAGAAGAGCAGCTGCACTTAAAGTGGCATGACTGTACTATTCCTTTGCAAGCAGTGCATCTATGTTTAAGTTCAGAATGAAATGTAATGTTAGTGGTGTTTAAAGCAGGCTAGTTCTCACCCAAAGTGAAACTTTGTCAATGTGGAAGGTCAATAGCTTCATGAGAAGCTTCTATTCTCCAGAATGCTTTTCCTAATGAAAAGGGAGAAATATGCCCCTTTTCTACCTGAGAGTCAATTATACATCAGATAAAAAGAAAAGGAAAAAAGCCATTCCTCACCTGCCTGTCCATGAGACGTTAATAATCCCTGTAGTATGCAAAATACTCCTGAGCATAGAATTGCATTTGTTGTTGAGCCTCATGCATCATTTCATAACTAGCATGATTATACTTGCAGGAAGGGGGTAAAGTGTAGTTAATACACACATATGCAAGAGCTATTCCAGCAGGTACTGCTGGGACTTGCTATGTTATGTTTTGATTAACTTAACTCTCCCCTATCCACTGTACCTCTCTCAGAGACTGTTGAAACTCAAAAGAGAATCTCTCTAAACTAACCAGAGATAAAAAGCCAGCTTGAGAATGTAATGCATTTTTCCTTTCACAGTGCCATATTTCTGTGTATTTGTTGTGGTGCCACAGGCACTAGCATGAGTGCTCCCAAGGGATGTTACCCCTGGGCTAGAGGTGGAGCAGTGGAGTGTTGGCTGTGACAGTACTGTCGCCTTCAGAGCACTGGTGCTGGTGGCAGTGGTTCCTTCCTGCAGAGGAGAGTCCAGGCCTTCTGTGAAGATCAAAACTTCCTCCAGCCATGGTTAGTGATGTTGCCACACCATCCTGTGCCCAAGAAAGCCTTTAAAAGTCCTGTTGTCTATTTTAAGCTCCAACTTGTAAAGCAAAGGATGCAAGTCTGGAAGTGTCTTGTTTCCTCTCTGCTCTCCCACTAGGGACTAGTCAGGGACATTTCTATACCTGTTGTTGCTTTAGAGTTGATTTTTCCTCTGGTTCCTCGTCACCTGAAGGCAATTTCTGTTGTGTGTGTTTCAGCAGTTTTTGCTGGGAGAGGCATTGATATGCAGGGGACAGATGATGTGTTGAATCCATAAGGTGGCCTTGGTCTATGTCGTTCATGGGGTACAGCACTGGGTGCATGCAGTCTCTCTTTTCTGGTCAGGGTCTGAACCAAGCACTCATCTCAGATGTATGGCATGGGAAATCTGAGCTGTAGTGCACTCATTGAGGGTATGTGGGTATAGCACAGTACATATCCAGACAGACAGATTTGCATGCGCATGTATGTGCAGCACTGTGTCCGTGGAAGAAAAAAGCCTTTAGCACTAGGGAAGTCACTGAGCATGCAAAAGGTGAACTTACCTTTGTGTGTCACATCAGTTGTGCTAGGAACTGCAGCTCAAAGGGGTTGGATGTGCTGCTGGAAGCTGCCACAGAGAGTGACTTACCACAAGAAAGAGACTTTATTTTTTACCAAAGGGGCTTGTAAACAAGGAGACAAAAAAAAAGTTAAAAGTTTAGAAAGGAGCATGTTTTGTTCTACCATTTCACATAATAGCATGACAACAGGTTTTTCCTGGCAAGCAGTGGTAAAGGACTTCAATTAAAAAAAACTCAGGCCACGATTGAAATGCAATATTTTTGTTCATCAATTAATCACAAATTACAAAACTATGCATGCGTTAGAGAGGAAAAAGAAAATGCAATAGTAGGTGGATCAAGGAAAGAGTATTGTTAAGCTAACATTAAACATGTTTTTTTCCTATTCCTTTTAATTGTCCAAACCAGTGTCAAAAACCTAAATAATCAAAACTGAGAAGAATTTCAGTAACAGGGTTCAGAACTGAATAATTAAAACTTGCACTGTGACTGTTCCAGGATTATTTAAAATAACTTGAACAGATGTTAAGGACCACCAGTGAGGAGCATGAATGTTAAACGGCTCCATCTCCTGTGCTGGATGTGGGGGCAATGTCAGTGTCAGACCACAACTTCCACCCCACACTAGCACTTGAGTCCTGCTACAATTAATAATAATCACTGCTTTATCCCTTTCAAAGTATAGCCAGGGACATATGTGAAATCACTTAGTTGCTAATGAGAGACAATTTGATGGCTGGTCGATTTAAGCCCCAGTGAAGCGCTTGCATTTCCTGTCACATGCTGTCACCAGTGGCTGGTGGCCTCAGCAGAAAGGCTGCTCACTGAGCAGGGGAGAGCTGGCTTAGGCTCTGAGCACCTCTCCACCACTTCTAGTCAGAGCAGAGCTAGAAGGAGCAGAGGTTATTTAATAAGGGTTTGTTAACCCCTGCTGTTACTGTTCCTGTCTGCCCTTCCTATAACAGAGTAGGATCTCACAGTCCCCTGCAGTGATCTGCAGGCAGCACTTCTCCCAGCCACTTGTCACCTCTCCCGCAGTGCCTGGCTGGGCAGCCCTGCTCATCCTCATATGGAGGTGGCAGGGCAGCAGCAGTCAGTCCTGCAGGGCTGGCATCCAGAGGAGGCCACTGGTGATGTGTGAGGAGACAAAGCTGTCTCTGTTCCCTCCCCCAGGAGCGTGCCACGCTCTGTGCAGAGCTGACAGCTGGGTGCTAGAGAGTGACTGTGACACTGGGGAGGGGACAGTGTGTCCCAGGACAGCATGGAGTGCCAGGCTTGCAGAGCTGGCTTTGAGGAACATCTCTCACTTAAGCTGATGGGGTCTAAAACCTCACTGGCACAGAAACAAATGCAGAACCAGCCCTTTGTTCACACCCACATTGTCAAGAAAGTGTTCATCCAGAGGGACCTTGACAGGCTTGATTTGCAGCCCCCCGTATCAATACAGGCTGGAGGATGAAAGGGTTGAGAGCATGAGCATGTCTCAGAAATGTGCACTGGCAGCCCAAAAGGCCAGCCATATCCTGGGCTGCATCAAGAGCAACGTGAGCAGCAGGTTGAGGGAGGTAATTTTGCCCCTCTGCTCCTCTCTGGCGAGACCCCACTGGAGTGCTGTGTCCAGTCCTGGGGCGCCCAGCACAGAAGGGATGTGGTCCTTCTGCAGTGAGTTAGAGGAGGGACACAAAGATGATCTGGGGACAGGAACACCTCTTCTAAGAGGACAGAGTTGGGTTTTTTCTGTGTAGAGAAGAGACAGCTCTGGGAAGACATTACAGCACTTTCCAGTACCTAACGGAGGCCTTTTCTTGTGAAAGCTGGAGAGGTGTGTTTTACAAGGGCATGTACTGATAGGACAAGGGGAGATGGCTTTAAACTGAAAGAGGAAAGATTTAGATTAGCTATTAGGAAGCAATCATTTACTCTGAGGGCGGTGAGGCGTGGAAACAGGCTGCCCAGAGAAGCTGTGGATGCCCCATCCCTGGAAGTGTTCGAGACCAGGTTGGACAGGGCTTGGAGCAATGTGGTCTGGTGGGAGGTGTCCCTGACTATGACAGGTGAATTGCAACTACATGATCTTTAAGATCCCTTCCTATCCAAACTGTTCTGTTATTGAGGTTGAAGGTTGCTTTAAGTGCTAATTCTTTCTTGGCAGTATTCAGTTTAAGATTTTGAAGTGCATAGATGGACTTGTTTCTCCCACTGGTGCCTACAAGGAGCTTCCCTCTGCTGATGCATGTAGCACCCTGATGTGGGCACCACAGCCAGATCACACAAACTACCCCATCAGCTTGCACTGGATTTGTGCCTGGTCAAAGCTCGCTTTTCCATGGCTGGCAGTGTCTGTGCCAATCTCATGAGCAAACTGACAGGCTGCGGAGGTTTGGCCTGGCGCAGCCTGGGGAAAAGCCCAGCCAGCAGCGGACCTGAGCTGCTGATAATCCCATTCCTTTAGGTCTCCTTAATCAATTTAAAGCATTAGAAACAAATTTATGAATTGCAAAAAGCCAGTATCTCATAAGATACTCAGTTACTATACTGAAACAGCAAGAACAGGCTGTAATAGTTTTTTCAGCTGGCAGGGGAAGCATCAGTGATGGTGATGGTTTGGCCATTAAGGGCTCAGCTGAATTTCTGGTCAGTGCAGGACAGTGTGTTCTTCTTCCTGGGATAGTGGCTGACTGCTGCAGATGATTCCAGCTTTCCCAAATTGCTAAGCTGCTGGTGTAGACCACATGATGCTACGATGTTTCTCACTATCTGCAATAGCAGAGATGAAGTTCTGCATGGAAGTGCAGCAATGACACAGCAAAGACACAGCTGGTGCTGGGTGGGGAAACTACGTGCCTGGGGCTTGTGTGGGTGGGTGTCAAGGGCCTGAGATGCCCCTTGCACTGGTCAGGTAGTGCTGGCATGTGCATGGAGGGCAGCTAATGCTGCACTTGTTTACTGCATGCATGCTGCTATTTCCAACTCTGTGACTCCGTCTGTGTTCCTCAGGAGATTAAGGCTGGCCTTATTTCTGCGAATCCTCAGCTGAGATCATCCACAGCTTTAGTATCTGCAGGTTTAGTAGGGTTGAATCCCATCTTGCAAGCAGGTTTATAATCAGTGCTGCCATGATGGCAAGAGCACCCAAGGGTGTGCTGGGGACTAACACTGACAAAACCATGTTTCTTCCCCAATCCTTTGCAGAGCAGAAGCATGCACTGGACAGTTGTTTCCGCTCCAGATAGTCATCAATGTGACCTCTGCCTATCCATCACGGAGGACAAATTCCAGAAGGACTCAAACAGGGAGAATAGCTGTGCTCTCCGCTAGCAGTCCTGGCTTGGTTGGAGCTCCCAGCCAAGGTTCCCCGGTGTGGTGGGATTGATCACCCATGCAAAAGGCTTGGTGGCTTCCTTGGTGGTGCTGTCATGGGGTGACACATGACATGGAAGAAGATGGTGCCAATCCAGCTGGAAAGTCAAACATAAATATAAAAACTTCTATTTACTTTTCTAAGCAGAGAGGATGGCCTTCCAGAGGTTTGGTAAATGCAGCTGTGATGCCTGAGATCATGTGTGAACAGCCGTTCAGTGTGTGATGGCCATGTCAGCCCATGGAACCACCTGGATCTGACTGTTGGTGCTTCCCATGGTGCTCAGAGCACAGCATCTGCCTGGTGTGCCAGAGGCCTCTCCCCCAAGCACATGAGGAAAGGGATGCCGTGGAAGGTGCTGCAGGTATTCCTTGGTTAACACTCCTGTGGAACAGAACAATAAAGGCAGCATGTGTCTCTGCTCTTTTCCACTAGCCTTTAATGGGGCATTTTCCTTGTTTTTCCTTGTTTCCTTTGGCTTTCAAAACCAAACTTTGCAATACTCTGGAAGTACTGTCCCCTATACTTTCGAATAAATGCATTTATAGAATATTAAATGGTTATAGTCTATGCATTTTTGTCTCATTGTATTCCACTTTTTTTCCTCTTGTAAAAACCTTTCAAAACTTGTATTTAGGTCTATCATTAGGTGTTGAGTATTCAAGGGTAGAAGCAGGTACGTGTCAGCTTGACCCAGGCTGATGACTCTCCTGCTGCTGAGTTGTGCATTATGGTGGTGGAAGGACAGGCTGAAACTGAACTAAAACACATCTGTGTTTTCTGGTTTTTCGTTAAGTGAGACTTTTTGTCTTCCTAGAGCCAGAAATTTAAGACTTTAACTTTTGACTTGAAATGTCATTTTTGGCAAACAGTTTTAGTACTACACTTTGGCAGACCTCCCATGCCGTTTGCAAAAGAGCAAAACTAGCATAATCCTGTGTGTTTGGAGAAATACACTTGCTAACCCAGATTGCTTTGACCTAGATAGCAAGCTCCTGTCTGCCTGTCTGGCTCGGTTTCTAACAAGTCAGCTCCCACAGTTTGGGCAGCTGCTTAACCCCCTTTCTTCAGAAAGACATTAGGCACTTAGGTGAAATCTGGGTCAGCCAAATTGGAGGGGAAGAAAAAAATCAAAACTTGTGTCTGAATAAAAATGTGGAAACACTGCATTTGAAGAGAAATTTCCCTATTTAAGAAGTCTCTGTTGGGATAATTCTGTTAAAGCAGGACTGGCATTATTTTCCAAATTTTCAAGTTGTTCAAATTTCCCTGTTTGTTTGTTGATAACTGACTAAACAGTTTACCAAATTTATATCATCCAGGGCTAGAAAGTGTTGCTTGTGTCTATAAAACTTTATTTTCCCATTTCCAGTGGATCATTTTGAGATTTCAAGAGGAGAAGTTGTTTGTGGAGAGTCACAAAGGTACTTTCTTTGATGACTTCTGGGATTTTTTTTTAATTGCCCTACACAGACTACACAAAAATAATTTTTAATAATTTAATTAGTATTTTATTTATTTGCCCTAGTATAGAAAAGTAGTACCATCAGATCTTCACACAGACGATGTTTGCTTTTTGCCCTGAGTGTTGTTCTGTAAATAATAATGCTACTCTTATAAAACCACAGGACAAGTCTTCTGTCCATCGGGTATGTTTCAGTGATGCTAAAACAGAAAACAATTCAGATTTCAATGGACTCACTGTCTCAGCATCTTAACATAATTTAACCAACAGGATATGACAAGAAGATGCAGCTGACTTCTTCAGTGTGTAACATCTTTAGGCCTGCAGCTGATTTGTGTAAACACTTATTTATTCAACAATCTCTCATACAAGAAGACTTCCTGTGAATTGTGTAATTTGAGGCAGAAAAAACACAGTGATCAAAAATATCACTGGGAGAGCCTCGAGCATGAAAAGAAAACAACAGGTGCTTTTCCCACCTCTGATCACCAGCAGCAATGTGTGTTGAGAATATTCATCATGGATGTTTGGTCTCCCAAGGCTATGGCTGCAAATTCAGTTGCTTCCCCCCTACTTCCTTCAAGCTTAGCACCTCCCCTGACCACTAATTCAGCGTGAGGTGTACATAGAAACTGGGACAGGTGTTTGGGAAAAGCAGCAGTGACGAGTGACAGGGAAGGAGCTGTGAGCTCTGCACATTCCTGAGCAGTGGAGAAAGAGCTTGAAAGCAAAGGAGGGAGGAAAGGGGGAAGAGGAAACAAGAACCAGAAAAAGAAAACTGTCTGAGGAGTCAATAGCAAAGATTGGCAAGGTTGGACGTATGGCACTCCCATAAGGGGCAAAGTAGCTGGTTACAGTGAAATGAGGTGTGTTGTCTCCAAAATCTGGAGGAGACCTTTATTTTTCTTTCAAGTGCATATATTCATTTGATATCTGGGGATAAAGATGTTTCTCTGAATTATTATGACCGAAATTCTGTAATTTTTATAGAGGGAACAAAGCAGAATATATGTATTAATAATTGGTAGCATCATCACTACATTTCCAGCAAATTGTGCTTTAGATTTCACAGTACCATAATCATGTTCACAAAAATTGCCTCTAATCTAGAGTGAAGCTACCAGATGGGAAACAAAAAGCCTGCAGATAAACCCACCAAATGCAAAGGTACAGGCGGGCTCGCCACCTCTCCGCTGGAATGTCCTTGTAAGAAGGGCTGGCACTGGGGGTGTGTTTCCACACCTCCCACCCCACCACAGCATCATGAGCAGGTACATTCCCAAGTGATACAGCAAGCCTTGTGTCTCATAGAAAGACAGCACCGTAACCAAAAAAACATGTTAGTGAGAATGGCTGCAGGTTTAACGTCAGTCTTTGCCAGGGGATGCTGCCTGTCTCCACTCTGAGGCCTTGCAGCACTGAGCAGCATGTTGCACTCTGGTGATGCTCAGCTGAGCTCAACTCAACGCAGGCTATGCTGCAGTCAGTGTAACAGCAGCTGAAGTGGTTTTACAGGTTCCTGACCCTGTCTCACACACAGCTGAGGCAGTGATTTGTCTTCAAGGACTTGTATGCTTGCTTCCAGTGACTCTTCTCTGCCTGCAGTCCTCTGTCCTATGAGTGTGTGCTCTGCAAAAGCCTGTGGTTTTAGCCCAGATACAACAGCTTGGGAGAAGTGACCCGACTGGATCTGGTTTGACTTTTTTTTTTTTTAGTTTTCCACTCCTGCCCATATCCTGTGTGCTTGCTCCCAGCTCGCTAAACCTTCATACTGGTTGCAAAGAACTTAATATGCTGAGAGGATCTGTTTCTTCACACTCCTACACAACTTTAAAGATGAACTTTTTATGGGACATTCCAAATAATAAGAAATCCCCACAATGACTGTATGTGCTGACTTCTATTTTAGAGTTGTGCTATCAAAATCATCCTAGTTACATGCCACCACAGAGTTGTGCATTTCTTGGGACTGGTAAGTTAGGCTGTGTAAGAAGAAATGTGTGTTTTGCCAGTAGCGTATTCTGAAGGAGGTTTTGCCCATAACATTTTCTGGTTTTCTCCCAAGGGCCTCTTTCAGTACCTCTTTCTGCCTCTGGCAGCTGTTCTCTTAAATAAGACAGGCATTAAAACACAAAAACTTAAGTTCGTGTCCATACTCCACTTCAGCTTCTCTTCCATGCCCTATGGAAAATCTTTTTGGCATGCATGGCTGGCACTGCAGCCCAGCTTGTATCGACCTCTAAAATTATGATGTTCAATTGAACAAAAGGTGAGCTGATATAGAAATGTGTGGGTAAACAGATGCACCATACAGATGTTTATGGAATGATTACAGTCAGCAACTATCTTTATGTGAACATCACAGTGACAAAATAAAAAATATTTCGTCATGCTAATGCTGTGACAAGGTCATGCGTAGCTCAAACACATTAGGAGAGAATACTAAGAAGGTATTAGTGTGTTGGTGAGTTTTGAGAACAGTCTGCAGATTTTCTGTCAATATTAAGCCCCTGGCCATTGCATTTATTTCGTAGACCATAGTTTTGAAGTTTTAATCTTCTGATGGCAGTGGTAGGTAAGCAATTAGCAGAGACTCTGCACAGAGCAAGCAATTTGTTCTGCAGTAGTGCTCAGAGGCACAGAGTGCATCACCATTTTTCCATAGAGTCTTTGTGTTTAATTGATATTCCCTGAAGTTGACAGACTCTAGTGCTTGCCTTTTCCTTCTTGCTCACCCTTTTATTTAATTCTTTGATTTTCCCACTGTAATGCCCCAGAACTGCTAAAGAGGAGGAAGTATTCTCTGCCCATAGCTTGCCTGTTTCTGCCATAAGCCTCTTGGGTTTAATCAAATGTGTGATTGAGGTGTGAGGCTGTGATACTCATACATGAATATTGTCTTACATCAGAAGTGTCCTAAGTGAAAAAAGAAGTTGTTTTTATGTAGCCTGTCATCACATTTTATGCTTCTTCAGTAGGAACAGTCTGAGCTCCACCTTTCAAACCCTCTCCATGTCATAGGAGATGCTTGTGCAATTTGCCCTGATGTGCATGCGCATGTGGCCCAGGTGTGCAGCCACGTATGGGCAGGGGAGTGAAGGCAGATCAACTGCATTGCAGAAGGTCTGTTATAAGCACTGTGTTTCCCTAATCAGATTATGTGTTACCACAGTGTTGGAAACTGTTTCATGCTGCTTAACATCTTTTTAACTCTGTCTCATAGTTGCTGGGGAAGCAAGGACAGTTCCCATGCTGCATCAATGCGAATGCAAGCTCAATTAGGCAACCTGCTTCTAGCCACTGCCTCCAAACTCCTGCTTTGGGGCAAGTTATTTCTGTGCCTGAAAGGGGCAGCTGTGTCATGATGACCTTGCTCTGCTTCTGACTGGAGGAGCTGGATTGCCAGCCACATTTAGAGACAACAGGACAGATAGAGCCCTGATTTGGGCTCAGAAATCTCTTTTCAGCACCATAAGGAGTGCAGAGAGCTGCCAAGTTCCCTATGAGGGAAAAATCAGTGGATGAGAGGAAAAATAATTTCTGATCACTGTTCTGTCTAAGACATACCCCTCTCTCACAAAATCTTCTGCTTTGATTCACAGTCCACGCTCTGTTTCTTTGTCTCCCAGTTAAAGATTCAGGCAAGACAGAATGACTTTGATTTTTGTGGAAGCTCTTGTCAGACACCACATGCCTGTGTCCTAGTTGCCCCAAATCATTCTAGTTTCCAGCTAGGTTGTGTGAGTTACCTTATGTGCTTTTCAGCAGTTCTGTACATGGACCTGCATTTTGGCTGAATTGGCCTTCAAAATAATCCTCACTCTTATAAATATTTTGACCTGCTGCCAGGCTATAGAAATCTATTCTTAGAGCAAATGATGCTATGGCAACTGTCCCTGCAATATGACACAGTAGCAAGAATTCTGTCTTCTTTTAATCTATAGCTCCCAAAAATACCTTCTGCACATCCCAAGCCACCTGGCTTTCCCCACCCTCTTCAGAGCCAGGAAAGCAGCTCCTTCCCAATTTATTTTTCTAGTTCAGTCTGAAGCAAAACCATCTTAAGCCAATTTAAGTAGATCTGAAATAACATACCCAGTCCCAGCTGTCATAACCTATATTGCAGGATATTCCCCTTACTTTTCTATGACACTTTCCCAGTTGGTCTTATGATCTTATTTCCCCTCAGGACTTCCTAAATAATCCTGTGACATGAGCTCTATCATACCCTATATTCCTCTTTCTATATCCCACCAAAGGTGAGTTGTCAACTTGAAAACATCTGTTTGCACTTTTTTTCAATCAATATAACATGTCATTTATTCAGAGGCTAACATTTTTTACACATAGCCTTTTCTGACAAGACTTGCCTGTCTTTTATTTATTGATTTATGTCCATTGCATTAGTTAAAATTTTTGGAGCCCATATATGTCAGGAGCTTGCTTTAGTTGGAATGTACCTAAGCCCATCCTAAGAGATGGGCTCTTCCTTAAAGAGCTGAGGACCTAGTGTTATAAACATGCTCAGAACTAACCATTACACATTCAGGGCTGTTAGCAAGGGACTTATGGAAAAATCTGAAAATTTTCACCTCTCCTGATCCACGCTTATTACCTGCTAATTTCCCAAGTACACTGTGGGTTTGTACATGGCATCCTGCTGGTAACTGGGAGCTGCAAGTGCTGTTTGCTCGAGTAGTGAGCCACCTACAAGTTTCACAGCATTTGGTGAATTACTGGAGGATTTGTGTCTTCAGTACATCCCATATGCCATGACTGTCTTCAAGAGGCAATACAGTGATAGTAACAATGTGGCTATTGAAAAGTTCTGCAGATAACAGATAAATTCACCTCTGGTATAGCCCCACTGACAAATGACTTGCAGGTGGAAAAGTAGCACACAAGACTGTAGAATGTAAAGGGGTTCTTCCTGCTGTCCTGCTTGGGCTCTTTGTTCTGCTGCCCTGCCAGGGTGCGACTCATGTGTATGTGACACTGATGTGCTGAGGCACGGCTGATAATGTTATTTACAGCGCTTTAGTGGGGTCCCATGGGCATTAGAAAAGTAAATTGTTGTTGCTAAAATGTGGGCATGAACAAAAATGCTTGTCCTGATTTCTCTGCCATAGTAATTATAACTTCTAGCATAAATTATATTAGCCTTCTTTCTCTCATAAAAAGTGTTTTAACCCTTTTTAAATTTATTACTGTGCCTCAAATTCCTTCTTACATTACTGAAAGCCTTTTAAGGTCACTATCATTTTACGCAATGCAATGTACAGATACTTCTGTATCTAGTTTTCCTTACTGCTGGAATGTAAATCCTCTAAAATACATGCTGTTCACATTATGCCTATTCCTTCCAGCTCTCCAGTTGTCTTCCTGCACCACAGGAGGGTGGACCACCAAACATTAGAGTCTGACAGGGGAAAGGGAGGGAAGGGTGAGCAGATGAGAGTGCAGAGCCCTTCTCTGCCCCAGATGCGGAGTGAGGGATCTAGAGCAGAGCAGTTTCACTCTCTGTTGGCACCTGATAATTGGGGCGCAGCTTTGAACTCAATGCCCGTGCCTCAGGTGAGCACCTGGAGCCATCTGTGTCCCCAGCCTGCCGTGCTGCCACCTGGCAGGCACCGAATCGTCCAGGCAGTGGGGAACACCTGCAGGAGGAAAGGAAGCAATAGCCTAACATATTCACTGCAAGAATTTGGACCTTCAGCCCCCAAGGCCAGCAGCCTGTGTGCTAGAGTCTGATCAAACCTCCTTGCCCCTATGGCTTTGGGGTTAATCAAACTACACCCTNCCCCCCCCACCAAAGACATCCCTGGCAACAAACACCCTATTGCTTTAGCATGGCCTAAGCCATATTTTACCAAAATCTCCATGGGCAGGCTGAAGCCTCGCTGTGTGTGCTGTGGCTGTGCCCTGGCAGCTCTGACTCTGACACCAGAGCTCGTATAGTTGCAAAAATTCTCTTGTGCTGTGCCTGCATAAATAATTCGTTGTTGTGCATGTGTGTTTATGTAGTCAGAGTTTTCTGAAGTTTCTAGAGGTGCAGGAGGGGGAAGAAGCATAAGCTCCACTGGAATTAACCCCGTCTGGCTGTGCACAGCTCTGCCTTTGTGTGTTTTTCCAGCTCAGTCCTCCCCTTCCTCCTTTCACTGCCCACTGGCAGAAATGAGCTGCCCCAGCAGTGACTAATTGTACCAGGTCAATGGCAGGGCAGTGGCTCCCTGCCTGCCCCTGCACACCTTTTCCCTTCTCTCTCTGCATGGCTTTGAAGTTTTTTTGCATGTCTACTAGAGATGCAAGGGACCAGCTGCTTGGGCACTGAGCACTGGTCTCCTGCCACATCTGAGCAACCTGCAGCACTGGGGTTTTGGTGAAGGAAGCAAATGCCATGGAGGCAGACTTCATCACTGGCTCCCCATGACTTGGGTTTAATCAATCCTTGATGCTTTGCATCATGCCTTTTTGTTGTTACCATCTACCATGCATTTAGCATGTGTTTTTAACCAGGTAATTCTTTTATCCTTAGGTGAAGCATGTACTCCAGCACCTGTCATTAGCAGCACCATGTGTTCAATTTATGTTGTAGATCTTCAAGTGCTATATTTGTATGTCTTTGTCATAAAATACCTCAAGTGCCCTGCGGAGGCCTCAGACAGCCCTTTGATGGACTCCAGACATCCTCCTCACTGGCCCATTATCTAGTTGTTTACCAGTTGCCCTCTCAATCACCTATTATATTAATTGCAGCGTTCCAATAATTAGATTTCCTGTTTTTCAGGCCTATGTGCTATTATTTCAGCCTTCCACAACACAGAGACCTGGAATGAGTGCTGCCAATTTGCGTTCATATTAACCTAGTGCAAACAGAGCAAACTTCCTGAGAGCAGGGAAGGACACTGATGTCTGTAAGGACAGTAGGCACTGTGTGGCAGCTTCACCTTCCCTAAACAGACTTCCCCACTGAAGAGAAAATTTGACGCCCCTAGTTCCATTTCAACCTGCAAGAATTGAAATTTCCCAAACCACTAGCCAAATGCATCATGACTAGGAGCAGTGGTGGTTTCATCTCTTCTTTAGCATCTATTTTCTAAATGCAATGTTACTCAGTGTTTCTCACACAAGATCTCCTGGAAACTTCCTTTTTTTTTCCCCTTTAATAAATCTTGCCATTCAAAATCAGTTGCTCTGTATGTGATTTGCCATGGAAAATATGTGCAGTACCATTTTATTTCTGTAGAAATGCATTTATTTCCTATAGGAATAATATGCAGTAAACACATTTTATTCCACTGTATCTATCACATTGAGAACACTGTGTTGGGTTTAGGCATTTTCCTGTCCTTCTATGAAAACGCATGAACTTATTCAGGTTGTGAAAGCACTGAAGGATCTGCTTGACTATTTACTTCCAGATCACACCCCCATCCCACCCTTTCACCCTACCTTCCTCACCCTCTCCATTTCAAAGCTTCCTACACCTTCAGTGTTTATGCCAATGAAGTCAGTGGAGGAGCCCTTTCTGCCAAATGAAGTCTTACTCATTAAGCAGCAATTTGTTGTTATATTTATCACAGGTTTCCTCGCTAGGCAGACTCTACCATGTATCCCAGAAAGTACCTTTGGTTTCTGTGGGAGCTTTGTGTGGGTTGCTTATGAAATTCTACCTGTTGTGCATATTCTCCACTGAGGACCGAGCTGGAGCAGAGACGCTTCAGTGAAGCTTTTGACTCAGCTAGGACTGAAATTATTCCAGCTCTGGCAAATAAATAGCAGCATGGTAAGCAGTCTGGGAAATCCAACGCAGCTGGCACTAGAAAACGCCAAGGAAACTGCAATGGGAGCAGGAGCTAGGGACCACAGGGCACTGGCTGGGCACACTGGAAGAGATAGTATGCTATGGTCTGCGCAAGACTGTAAGAGGCATTGGTATGTCCAGGACCCTCCACACCCAGGCAGTTTAGCTGGGGCTAATCATTAGAGTGTCCAGAAAAGTCCTTTTTCTGGCCCAGTGGGGCTAGTGTCTCAATGAGATGCCGTGTTTTGGGGTAAGAAAGAATGTGTGAACAACAAATGGTGGGGGTCAGAGGGCTGCGGTTAGAACAGGACAACAGTGTGTGAAGGAGAGAGAGAAGAGGCTGTGCTTGCACATTGAAGTCATTCTTCATAGGAGATGACAGTTTTGTAGTTTTTCAAAGTCTTTAGAAATACATATTTACTCAGTAATAACAAGAGTTTAAAAAAAGCCCTATTAAAATAATAATGCCTGCTTTAGTCCTTCTTCTGGGAAAATGAAAGATTTGATGTTTTGAAGCTAAATACATAATTCTCTGTTCTTATCAAATATGCAGCATATTTCCTACTCCTCGTACCTTCTACAGCGTCTTTTAGTTCCTTTTAAAACACTGCTCTTGCTAAGAGCAGAGAGATACATCTGATAATTGTATCACAGTAACCTTCCTCAATGGCTGCACGAATAGTCCTTTTTCTTCTTCTCCTCCTCCTCCTCTTCCTCCTCCTCCTTCTCCTCCTCCTACTTTCCCAGTTTAAGTGACATCTGCTTTGATGCATTGCTGGATTTGAGGCCCAAGTCCTACTGAGGGCTCAGCTGAGACCTAGTGCCACATTTGCCCTCCTCTGAGAAAGTGGAAGTGAGAATTTCATCTTTCTCCTTTTTTCCACCGTGGCCAACACTAAATGGAGGGGAGCTGCCAGCTGTAAACTACTCCTTGCCTGCAATATGAGTCATGTTTCTAAGCAGATTTTTTTTTCCTGGTAAAAAATAATAAAGCAAGCCTTCAATATCAGTAGAAAATACCATGCATTTCCACTCTTCTTAACCAGAACAAGTATTTATCTTTTTCCTGAAGTGCAGCTTGGATCAAATATATTCAAGCAGCTGAGGGAAGTCTCAGTTGGTGGAACAATAGAAAGATCACAGCAGAAAATTATCACAGCTTCTTGGGAACCAGTCACTAAATCCTTGTCTTTAAAAAAGGAACATATATGTGCATCAGCACTGTACATCAGCCCTGAACACAGAGAAATGCCTTTTTTTCAAAAAGGTATTGCTGTATAAAAGACCAGAATAAACATTTTATTGATGCATTGCTTTTAATATAACAATTTTACAGCCTAATTGCATTCCAGAAGCAATTATCTCTTGCAATATGTGCTCTGGATGTAATGGAGACTGAAAAAATGTTTCTGTAATTAATGACAACTTAAAATCTTCTGCATGAGAAGCCCTTTGTGTGCCAGAGTTTTCACACACAGCTGTGTCTGTGAGGCTGGTTTGGCTGACGAGGTGCATGGCTGCTGACTTCCAGGGCTGAACTCCAGAACTGTAGTGGCAGTCCCTTGCTGCAGATCAGGTGCTTTGCAAATCTGAGCAATGCTACATGGTTTTCCACCAGGATCTGAATGCTTTGGACAAAGCCTTTGTCCCCAGAAATGCTCTTGACCAGGAAAGTTTTGACTTCAAGTCCCACACCCGCCCTTCCGGGACAGGAGCCATCAAAATTATATTTTTGTTAACATGATCTTGTTATCAAATCCCTGTCCAATTGAGTTCTAAACCTGCCATATAATCGCATTTTGTATTTTAATCACCATGTAACCAGGTTATTTAAGTACTTTTAAGTACTTTCTTCCCCAGGGCAGAGGTGCTGTGGTAGAAAGTTGGTCGTGTTCTTTTCTAGACACTCCAATCTGTGTGTGGAGTCTGATTTACCATATACTTAGCTAGCCAAGGTAAAGGAGATAGGTAAATCTAGGTCATTTATGGCCAGCTTAACCTGGTGTAAAGCATCCCAGCTTCCTTGCAAGCTTTTGTGAAGGGTTAGGACTGCCTCTGCTGTAAGTTCACAGAGCCCACCTGGCATGGCTGAAAAAACACAAAGCCCTTTTCGGCTATCTTGTGAACACAGCTAGTGAATCACTGAATACTAGAATCATAGTTTGGGTTGGAAGTGATCTTAAAGGTCATCTAGTTCCAAACTCCAAAAGACCAGGTTGCTCAAAGCCCCATCCAACCTGGCCTTGAACACTTTCAGGGGTGGAGCAACCACAGCTTCTCTGGGCAGCCTGTGCCTGTGCCTCACTACTTTCTCAGTAAAGAATTTTTTCTTAGCACCCAAGCTAAATCTCTTCTCTTTTAGTTTAAAAATGTCCCCCCCCTTGTCATATCATTACCTGTCCTTTCAAAAAGTCTGTCTCCCTCTTTTTTCATAAGCTCCCTTTAAGTATTGAAAGGCCTCAAGGAAAACTTAGAATCAACTAAAATATATATTTTTTTGAAGATTGTGGTTCCACATATATTAAAAGTGCTCTCTATCCCTACACACCAGCTAAGAAACAGTGATTTTTTTTGTCCTCTGTGGACCAACAAGAGGTATGAATTTTTCTTAGGTGACACAGATAGGGTTCCTAACCTGCTGATCACCACTAACAGCTTGCCAGATAATACATTTATACATCCTACTTTGAAAACACTATCCATGTCTACTGCCCAGCACACATGTTCACCAGATTTCAAAGCCAAATGCCTGCTTGAACATCCTTCAGAACCTCTAGGTAATTCAGGTTGAGGAATTACACCCAGCCAACTTTGCATGTAATTCACAATTTCTTGCCTGTGTAGAATATATCTAGTGTAGAACTTTTCTAGAGTGTATCTAAATAGGTGTGCTAAATTTGGGGGCTGCACAGAGACTGTGTGCCCCACACACTTTGCAGTTGGACAGCCACATGTACCTGCACACAAGGTGAGCAAAGAGTCCTCAGATGATTTTGGGAGTTGTTACATAGGCATATAGAAACTTTCTTTTCAGAAGGGATTAAGAAGAAACTGATAATTTCTACTAAAACTGTTAATTGGGAAGTTATTCTACACAGAACCGAGCATCAAGCCCCCTTGCCTTGGCAAAAGCACAATGTTACTCTTCGGGCTATTTTATGTCAGAGCATATCTTCTTAACCAAAGTAGTGGCTGCAAGCACAAGAGAGGAATGCGATGGGCTCTGATGTAGCAGAAGTCCACTAGAGGTGGAGCAACCTGCTTTGATCTATAACACTTCTACAGGAAAGCTTTAAAACTTCCAAAGCTCTCAGAGCTACTTACTGAGTTAAACATTGGGTCACCATATATTTAGCAATGCTAACACAAAACCTCAGAAAATACAGCGTATGAAAAGAAGTTCCTACAAGTAACTGTAGAGAGGGAAACAGAAAGCAGTTTGCCTGAATCTATTCTCAGTTGCTTCTCTTTGTACAGATAATTAAGTGAATGTTCTGATGTATTTTCTTCATTGTAGGAGGCAAAAATGCTCAGAGGAGGTCTGTAATTATTTTACTCAGTCTTCCTTCTGTGGAGAGAGCTGAGAAACAATCACAGCATTCATATCTGAAAGCTGGACTTTGAGGCCAGACAAAAAATTCTGTATTCTTCTGTCTCCCTCTCTTTCTGTGTTCTGCTTAGTTGGTGCAATAGTATTGTGTTGCTTACAGGCATCTGTAAAACAAAAAGGTGGTACCCTAAAATTAGATCAGTTGGGCATTTACCTGGTAGCCATGGATCATACTGTAATGATGAGGCTAAATCAGAACAGATGCCTCTTGGAAGTTTCATGAGGGTTTCTTTGATGATGGCACAGTCTCACTTCACAGAGAAGGAAGGTCCAGGCCAGGCACTTCCTGCAGGCAAACAAATGGTTCTGTTACTCTGCCTGCTCTGTACCACGCAGCTGTGAACCCTGGTTACCTGCACAGCTCAGCTCCTGGCTGATGTCTCTGTAGCTATTTCCTCATGGTAAACTGGGCTCCAAGACCTTGGGTAGCCCAGGAGTAAAAAGCCTCAGGCTCTTCCATTACATGCTCACGTATCTGAGGGTGATTTCTAGTTTCTTGACAGCTTGCCTTCTGGGTGCTTTAGAAAGGCATGGTGCTCTTTTCCTCTTTTCTTTTCTTTTTCCTTCTTTCCAAGAAATTGCCTGCCCCAGAGTGTTTAGGCTGTGAAATTTTCTAATGTGTTTGCCATACTGCAGCAGAGCTCATCTGGCAGGTGGGCTTTTTTTTTATCAGTGAAGCCTTTTCCTGATGACATGCAACATCTCATGAAACTCATTTGGTACTAGTACTGCAGCAAGTAATGAAAAGAATATCAGAGGTAAATAATAAATGAGCAGAAACCTCAGCTTTCGCTGACCATCATGATTTGATCAGTACACCAATCAGAGCTTGCCTAAAATCTTCATTCAGGAGGCAGCTTGCCAAAAACATGGACAGCCAGTCAGCTGACTTGAAATATGCAGATCTGGTACATCCTGATGTACCTCTTGGCTCACAAAGCACTGGAATATCCATGTCCCAAATGGGTCTCTGCTGAACAGAGAGGAGGAGTTCTAAACAGAGGTAGGTATTTCCATACTGTACTGGTTTTGCATGGGATAGATTTCTTCCCAGCAGGGCTGTGTTTTGGATTTGTTCTGAACACAGGGTTGATAAGACAGGGATGTTTTTGTTGCTGCTGAGCAAGTCTCACACAGAGCCAAGGCCTTTTCTGCTTCTCAACCAAACAGATCGGCAGCCAGGCTGGGGGTGCACAAGGGGCTGGGAGAAGACACAGCTGGGACAGCTGACCCCAGCTGTCATCCCAAGGGACATTCCAGACCACCATGCTCAGCAGATAAAGTGGGATGGAAGTAGGAGGAAGGGGGGAATGTTTGGAGTAATGGTGTTCGTCTTCCCAAGTCACCATTACGCAAGATGGGGCCCTGCTCTCCTGGAGATGGCTGAACACCTGCCTGCCCTGGGAAGCAGAGAATTAATACCTTGTTTTGCTTTGCTTTCATAGGCAGCTTTTGCTTTTTCTATTAACCTACCTTTATCTCAAGCCACAGGTTTTCTAACTTTTAGCCTTCCAATTCTCTCCCTGATCCCACTGGTGGGGAGTGAGCAAGCAGCTGTGTGGGGTTTGCCTGTTGACTGGAGTTAAACCCTATCACATACTCCTGGATAGTGTATTTCCACTTCTCTTAGAAATAGTTGACCTTTCTTAACTGCATCACATGGTTAGAAGTGCAGTGCTCAATCTTTCCTTTTTTTTTTCAGCTATTACCAGCTTCTGTGACCTGTACATTGTACAGATTTATCTTTCTCTGGATCTATTCATTCCCTCTAATTATTGGAGGTTTGGGTTTGTTGTTTTGTTTGGGTTTGTTTGTGTTGCAGGAGGAGGATTTGCTTGTTTTTCTGTTGTTGTGATGTGTCATTCTCCTCTGCCAAAGTCCTCCACACAGTATTCCTATGGGGCTTCTTCCCTTAGAAGCTCTAGCACCTTTCATTGTTTTGGCACTTCAGCTCTATTGTTGTTCCATCTGTTTGTTTGTTTGTTTGTTTGTTAATATTGCCAAGCATGACATTGCAGCAATGAAAGCTCTTCCATTACTCACATTCTACTTAGTTGTGATACTAGCTGTTTGAGTTTTAGAGAGTTGTTTTCCTTATCCATTGCACTCTACTTAATAAATTGATATTCTATCACTACTGTGTCAAAACATGTCTTAAACATGTTTCATTTTATTATTTTGAAACTGGTTTTGCAATTTTTTTTAGCAATTAATCATTAGAATAGTAGTTCTGCTTACTGTATCTATCATAACTTCAGCATTCTTCCCTCTTTTTCTGATCAGTGATATCACTACTTTCTGCATCATTAAAGGCACACTCTGCAAGAAGCTGGAGAAAATGCTTCCTGTCCCTTCATCTACACTCATGCTCCAAACTGCATCTGATAACTAATTGTGTCAGCATGCTCTAACTTTCTGTGAAATTCCCCTAGTCTAGTTCTGTAATGAAATTCCACTGAGTAAACATCTTCTGTAAATGCGCCTTTGTATCCTGGGCAAAATTATATATATACACACACACATAAAAATATATATATATATAAAATTCTCTATCTTGTCAGCATTGCACAATTTGCACCAGTGTGCAGAGTTTCATGCAAGCAGCACTAACAACCATTAAAATCTGGAAGCTGACCATTTCACAGATCATCCTAAGTCATCAATGATGACTTCAAGAACTGAAATGAGGGTGAAGATTCCTTCCACCTGGAAAGACTCACTCTCCAGCTGTCTGGTTCTGATTCAGCCTTGCTGTGATGCTCATGCTGGGCATTCCTCAAGTGGTTACTCAGTGAAGATGTTCTGTTTTGTGCAGTTTTTCTTCCTTTAGTCTAGTGATGGATTTCATTTGCAAGGTAGGCTGATTTCTAGATGAACCGTAGACTAGAGAGCTGCTGAATCTAAACATTGACCTTTAGCTTTCCTTCTGCCTCCACTGGTGCACAAAATCATTTGATTCATAGTGAGATTTGAAGAATTACTTTTGGTGAAAACAGAAGACATTTCCTGAAGTCATTAATGTAGCAAACAGCCTGATTTGATCAGTTTCACTTGATTTATTTTAATAGGAATAAACCTCACTGCAGCCAGTTTGGGGGAAATTTGTCAGCCATTCTTTTTTTAAAATGTAGAAATTGTTCCCCAAGAAGCTTGATGAGTTTGAGTAATTTGATGTATTTGCTGAAGTTCACATTATTTCTTCTCATGTTATGGAAAATATAAATGACAAGAATGTTATAACCAAATGTCTTGATCTAACTTTCTGTGGTTCACAAGAAAAGACATATTTAGCCTATATCTAAGCTTAATCTATTTTATGTGGTATAGAGGAAAGAGGGTAAATTGCAGGTGAGGTAAACATTTGACTAATTAAAATAAAGCTCCAGAGGTTAGGTGGTACTTTAGTGCTGTGATGTTTCTATCCTGAGACTATGGGTATGAATGATGACTACAGTTTCAGCTCTGACTCCAAAAATCCTTATTAATAGTGCAAGTGGCTGCACAAATTTCTAGCACATGACAGCACAGTTAAGTTACTAAAACTTTGTGAATAAGTGTGATCAATTTATCAGCTTTATTAAATTGAACTTCTCTTATCTGCTTTTTGACAATCCCTTCTTCCAAATGCCAATATTTGTGTATCAGAGGAAGTATGGAAACTGTGCAGTTTTTCATTTGCATCATGATGATCAACCAGTGCTGTTGGCTTGCTGCCATTCTTTCCTTCCCTGCTGTGTTGGTGTCAAGCTGGCAGTCCCTGAGCAAAAGTCACACTGGGCCTTGGAGAAGCAGTGCCATGGAAAAGGGATAGCCAAAAGGATAGCCAAAGACACTCACTGCTCAAGAGCAATGCATAGGATAAATCAGCTTCAGTGAATGCACCGAGAGAAGAGTAGAACTAATTCCTACGTCTTGAATCTGAATAACATGTCAATTCATTACACAGGGTATTAACAAATAAGTAATTCAAATAGGAGCCGTCTATTAGTGGGGAAGAAATTCCAGTATTATTTCTGTGGCTGAGAAGTGCAGACAGGATTGCTGAAATCCATTATGAAGATCTCCTGAACTGCTCTGATACTTGTAATTTTTATATTTTTAATATTTTGGGAACTTCTTCCACACATAGTTAACCCTAACATTATTTGTCATCTGAACTCTTTATAGTATTGTACCATTGTTTCATCAACTGCTTAAAATAAGGATGAACTATTATTTTTAAGTAAATGTCTTAGAACTTGTCACTGCTTTGAAATGTTTTTAATCTTGTAGATCAAAGCCTTATGGCTGGATCTGACTTTTATTGTGTCTTTCTTATGGCAAATCTTAAACTGACATCACACATTGTCCCTCTCAATTCCTTACACACACAGTGAACACATAAATCTCAAAGTTGTGGAAGCACTGCTTTTCATGCTACAGCAAACTAAAAGTTGTCTCCCTTTCCTCTAGATGCACAGCTATTGCCACAGAGGTCCACACTCAGTGTCCCACAGGCTTGCAATGCCTTGCACCTGGAAATGAGCCTGCTGGATGGTGTGCTGTGCAGCACGCTTTGATTTCAGCCACTCAAGAAACATGGGAATATCAGCCAGGTGCTCAGATTTCTCAGGCTGTTTAAAACTAAAGCCCAAATGTAGATTCCCAAGACCCATGAGGTTTGCTTGAGATGTTGAGGGGGCTGATATTGACAATGGCAATACCCAATGTCCTGGGTTTGGATAACAGCTTTCTTCTAGTTCTTGGCCAGCAGGCACACCTTATTCTTTTATGAAAGAATATTCCCGTAAAGCAGTTTATGATTCCTTCTTGCTTAAGAGAGCCAAACTGAGCAGTCTGATGACTGGTTGTGAGACAGCATTGACGTCTTGGGATTTGCCATGTGATACAACCTGGCTGTGGCTGCAGGTTCCCTTGTGCTGGGACAGACTGAAAACCAAGTGGATCCGAATCTCCCAAATGCACTGATGGGGAACTTCAAAACCCATACTTCAAAACCCATCCCTCCTGCTAGACCTCTCTGCTGTATGTTTAGCAGAGTGAGACTGTTTTTGGTTAACTTTGCAATAAATTTCAGAAAAAACTGGCAGCCTAGAAGCACAGTATATCAATCAATCAATCATAATGAAATAAAAAAATAAATATGCATGCATGTGTTTGTTGCTACTTTAGAAGAGCTCCGGGACCACATTAGCCTGGGTGAAGTAGGAAGGAACGAACAACAAAGGTGAAGATCAAGGTCATGTATGTAGGTGGCTAAATGGAATTAAATGTATAATTATGTGACAGGGGAGTATGGTTATGAATCACAAACGGTGCTGCCATTTCTAAAATGAGTGCTGTGGTGAAATAGACCACACTATTTTAAATTATATAAGTGGGACTGAACCTTATTTGTTTCTATCAATCTTGGTTGACTATAACTATTTCTTTTAAGAAGTATGTGACTGTTAGGAATGCATTATGCTCTGTTTTTCAGAAGACTCTACTGCTGAAGTGTGTGATGATTCACCTAATTGAACAGGGATGTGTGTCATTACAGAAGGAGAAAAATAGATTAGAAGTACCACCCAAATGCCAATGTGTATTCTGATTTTGATTGCAGTATATAGACTTGGAAATAGTTTATTTTACTTATTTTAAAAAATTAAATATGTTGAAAATTGGTTAGAGCTGGAAGCTGAGGAAACATTAGTTTAAAAATAATTTTAAAAATCCCAGAAACAATATTCTTCCATCTACTGATCAACTGAAAATTTCAACATCTTCTGGCAGTTAAGACAAAGAAGAAAATTCTCATCTTACTCAGCCACAAAAGAATCTGGTATTTTCAAAACACCCATTAGGAAGAAGGTGTCTAGAGAGCAGGTGATGTTTCCAGTAAAAGTTAAAGACACAAGAGACGAGGATGATTTAAAAAATGTGGACTGTAGCCCTAAGGTAAAGATGGAGGCTGTCTAATTGCTTGCGTTATATGGCTGGGTGTGCCCACACCGTGGGGTTAATGCTAGAGGCAGTGACAAACAGCAGCCTATTATCCTTTCGGTAAATCCATGACTGATAATGATGTCAGAGCTATTAAAAATAATGAGCTGCTCATATCTCACAAAGAACTTTGGGTAGATGTAAACCCCTTATGCAACGTTTCCCAGGGGGATGGGAGGGGCAAGAAAACCTTTCTCAGTGTGGGAATGGTGACCACATGCCTGGCACAGGGATTCAGCCCTGCCTGCCCCCACTTCTCCAAACACGGCCTTACAGCTTCACCACTGGCTGTTAGGAAGCCCACCATCACCACCAAGGTTAACAATTTCCTTCATTGAAGCTGTCCCAGCAGAAAGCTCAGCCTGATATTACTTAAAGCCTGAATTTTCCATGCTGGACTGTAGTGCTGTGGCATTGCCCAGTGTGCTGCATGCCTGATGCAGATGGAAAGCATCCGGAGGTTTAGGACAGAGTCTTTTTGCAGCTCGGCTTGGAGCTAGGTCTGCATGTGGTGGGCTCAAACCATTGCTCATGGTCACTTTCCTAACTATTCCTTGCTTGGGGCAGGTCCTCACTCCCTAGCTGCAACTTCTCGGGATAAAAAACTTTGTAAACCCCACATTTTTTAGCCTAAAATTGATTATCCCTGCTTCCTACTCCTCAAACCAGTATTAGTGGCTTTTGTAGGTTTTTAAGGATGCTTTACACCCTGGTGGCACTTGAAACCCCAAAGCCATTTCAGGACCCAGCTGGAACTCAACTGAGTAAGCAGTGGCACATCACCCTGACAGCAGACCGAGTCTGCATGTCAGATGGGGTGAACAGGCAGGGGACACATGAGGGTAGGCAGGCAAGAAGAGGTTACTGAGAAAGGAGATGACTCTATTTTTCTGCTGCCATCTATTTTCCTTTGGCTGCTCTTTGGGCTGTGGAGGAGAGCCTGCCCCAGCCTTCCGGCACCACTGAGCACACTGTGGGTGACAGGTGCCTCCCTCCCATGGTGATATGGACCCATTTCCCTCAGCCTCAGGAGACTGCAAAAGGCCAGAGAAAATGAAAGCAAATGGTACAGGGCTAGTGTGTGACTGGTTTTTGCTTCATATGCCTGTTTCTCTAGAATTTGTTTTCTTTCCAGTGAAGAAACCAGTGCTGCTGCTCCTCTAACTGCTATTTCCTCCACAGGAATAAATCCCCCAGAACATTTTCACTTGCTGGGTTTCAGGTGGACTTGATCTTGTAGCTTGGCTGCTGTAGACCACTCCACTATTAATAACTCTTCAGTTGCTCGAGGACATAAGGTCCCTCATACTTCTCAGTAAGTTATATTTATATAGTACTTACATGATGCAGCAAGTTTGTAAAACACCACAGCTGCAAAAACAGAGTGTGTTGGGATCAACAGATTGAATTCAATCAAGATCCTCACTCTGCTTTCAAATCAGACCGCACCTGTTGACACGGATTACTGCTCATGTGCCATAAAGCAAGCCTTACCTTAGAGAGTTTCACATTTAATAAACATGAAGGAGAGTGCACAGACATTCCTGGTGTAACTATAGACATAGGTTGATTTATAGCTACATAGGTGCTGAACCACATGAAAGAGACATTCAGAAAATACATGAGCTGAAAACCATACTGAAAAATGCATGTATGAACCTGCGTGTGTGTGTGTGTGTGTTGTGTGCAGATCAGCACGTGTCAGTGTCAGGGCATTTGCACACCAACACTTGCATGCAAACACAGATGGATGGTCTGTGGTGCACAGCTCTGGAGGGCTTGCCTTTTATGTTAGCTGGGCTAATGTATAAATGTCAGGATCTAACTTTTAATGACAAAGAGTTGCTTGTTTCAGAATGAGCCTTGGTGGATGATTTAATTAAAAATAATAATAGTTTGCCAGATGCTAATTAGGAAATTAATTAGTCATACAGTAGAGTGTTACTTCTGCATGTGAACAAGCTGACTTCAAGTTGTCTCAGAGGAGACTGCCTTTCAACCAGCATCATTAAGTATATTCACAGAAAAAAATAAAAGCTGATTATTGATGAGTATTTTCCTTTGAGTAAAAGGAGATCCATTCCTTCAACAAAATAAAATCCTCTTCATAGAAGAGATGTATGTTATCTCTTTTGGCAGAAAAGAGCTTCTGCAAGCTTCTAGAGATCAAAATGGGAAAGGAAATGCATTTATGTAAGGTTAGTTTAATCTACTTGGTCCTGTGGTGTAAAAAGCAGTTGCATGAAACCACTGCTCTTTGAATGGTAAATAAAACACTAAAATGGGAGATTCTATCAGTAACTTCTCGTCTTTAGCAGCACAACAGCAAGCTGCATTCAATGTCAACACCCTTACAGCATCCTCCTTGAAGTCTTTGCTGTTCTCTAAGTCCACCTTGGTACTCACAGCATAATAAGGAAAGCAAACACTGTGCTTGTGGATTACAAATTCTGTCTGGAGATGTAAGAATTGCAAAGAGACTACCTCAATAACAGTACCATTCCAGGTAGTCCCAACTTAATTTCCTACCTAAGAACCAGCACAATCTCATAAAAAGCCATGCTACCATGAAAATAATAATTGACAGCTGTGAGGTGCAAGATACAAAGTACTGCCTGTGTGTGAGGATAGGTGTGTTAATTATAATACCAAGAACACAAATAAAAAGACCAGCATGTTGAAGGCCCAGGAAAAAAAGTGTCCCATATGTCGAGAGCTGAAATTATTTTACATTTATGAGCTATGAGGCCAGTGCACCTGGATGGGCAGCAAGCATACATGCATTGTGCAGGGGAATACCTCAGAGAAGCTGCTGTGCCTGACACACTGCCCGTGGCTTCCTCTGATTTCCATGGGGAAATGCTGCAACTCTATCCCTGCAGAGAGTGAACCCAGCTTAACTACTGGGACAGGAGAAGGAATATCGTATCTAACTAGAACTGTGGAGGCCAGGATTTAGGCAGAATGCTGGCCTTCAGTCCAGGATTACAGATAACAATGATGGTTCATTCTCAGTCTTCATGGAGAGTCCCAAGGGACAGTGATGTGGCCAGCATCTCCCACGGCAGCTCCCAGTGGGAAGCTCGTGCTACAGGATTATGTGGTGGGTGCGGAGTCAGGACTGTCAGGGAGGGGAAATGCACAGTTTGCCACAGCTCCAGACTGTTCTTGAAGCACATGTGCTTAAGCAAACACATGCTGTCTAAAGTCCTGGCTTTAGACAGCATATGCTGAGTGAGACTATCAATCTGTGCAGGCATCAAAACAGGTCTCTTCTTGACAGCAAATGTGTTTAAAAATCATGTTTAACAAATATGAAGGGTCTACACTAACCACAGTGATTATTGTTGTTATTAGAAGAATGTTGCTTTTAAAATCAAATTTAAGAACGTAAACTATGACCAAGTTTCAAATAACTATCCCACTGTATATTTCAATTAAAAATCCTACTGGTGGTGCAGGGACTCCAAGCCTTTGGCCACCAGGGAACAAAACGTTTATCTCATCAGCATTTTGATACCTGGCATTGGTGTATTCCTGTCTTTTGAAGATGCAAGTGTGTGCTGTGAAAGCACTAGCCAATGCCACCTGTCTTTCTCCTCTACTCCTGGCATACACACTTGAGCAGTGGCAGGGGATTTTCCAAGTATTTTAGTCACTAGGATGATAACAGAAAATGTTACATAATGGCATTTCAATTGGAAGAGGATGTATCCTCTAATTTTAATGTAAGAAGAGAGATACTGACAAAATAAAATTAAACACTCAAGGAATTGTGTTTCTTGTAATATATTCTGTAAGGTAATCTTTTGGACAAAAACATATCCATATGTGTTATTGCAGCTGAAAGGAAATATTTCACTTCCAAGGTCTTATCCAGTGCTGGCACCAGGTCATTAGGAGATAGGTTGATTTCTTGCCCTTAATATTACAGTTGTCCTACCTTTTATGCTCTAGTAAAAGAGGAAGAGAACCTGTCTTAAAAATAAAAGGAGATCAGATTTCCAACTATCAGAAGCCAGAAACAACAGCAGTGGATTGGTGAAGAGTCATGGAGACTTTGCCATGACAGGTGTGGCTTTGCACCAGCCTGGCACATTTCTGCTATACGAGGCTCACCCCTCCTTATAGTGGCAGGCGGAGAGCAGCTTCTGGTTATTTAATAAGTTTATTTTAATAAGTGGTTATTTTAGGATGAGCAGTTTTCTGTCTCTGGACTGATAAACATTCAGATCATCACACTTGTCAGTGGGATGGCAGCAGTTGCTTGTTTGCACCATCAGCCAAAATGGCAAAATTATGTGTCAGAGTCCCTGGGTAGAAACTGAACCTTTTGTGGCAGCTTTGCCAAGCAGGCACTGCATGAACTGCTCTAGTAACATGGTAGCAAGAGAAAGCATGTCTGAAAGTTGGTGATGGAAGATGGAAATGAGGAAACATAAGGTAATAGCAGCCTCAAATGTGAGACCGTTATGAGATTATGTTTTGTAATTTGTAGATTCTTTTTCATTCTGTAGAACAGGGAGGCTGTAGAACAGAGCTCAGAGAGGTTCCTTCCGTGAACCGACCTCATCTTCCTTATGGACAGCATGGTGTCTTCACGAGTATATCTGATTTGGAGGGTATGCTAATTTTGGATGGACAAAATTGGTGCTAAGAATCTTCTAAAATCCTTGCCAAAGCAGAGAGAGAAGTTGCATTGGCCTCATTAATACTGTCAGGCTTGCTTGGCAGCTTATGTGGGTAAAGTCTTGAAATATTTCTTTTCTCATAGGTAAAGCTTCACCTGACCAATCTTGACCCCACAGCATTTTATACCCCTGTGAGCTCTCTGCCAGATCCAAGAGGAAAAGGAAGGGCCTGTGTACACTGCAGTGGAGCCTTGGGAGTGGGCTATGGAGAACACAAATGTCTTCCTCTTGGTATATTTTGTGATCACTTTGGGTTACAGTATCTTAGCAAATATTCCTTTACCATGTAGCTCTCCAGTTCTGTCCCCAAAACGAGGGAGCCCCAATTAAAGTCACTGTCCAAAGCCTGGCATAGAACAAGAAAGAGATCCCAAGGCAGTACTGTGTGTCAGTACTGAGACTCCAGGGAAATTAGCAGTGCTATTTTCAGCTGAAACATGGTTTCAACCAGCTTTGAGTGGTATGCTGACTTTTTGTTTTCCCTGTATGCAAATAAACTTTTCCCTAAAATCACATGCTGGCTGGACAAAGACAACATTATTGTAATGTGCTTTCAGTGCCTTTTGTGCAGGTTCATAGGAGATTATGCTGAATAAGTGATTTCTGCTTATGCAAAATCTCCTACCATGCAGGAACCCAAGGTAATTTCCTCACCATTCTCTTCATAACAAAGAAATTGTGACAGAAGACAACAACATCTCCCACATATTTAAAAAATAAAAAAAGAAAAAAAAAAGAAAATGAATATGTAATGGAACTAAGAGAGATAGACAGGATCTTCTCAGTCATGCAACAGCTTCAAGAACCCCAGGTCCCAGCTGCAATGGAGGTGCAGGCATAGTCTGTTCCCAGCAGAACAGCAAGGGCAGCCTCTGGAAAAAGTAAGGGATGAAAGCTTATCTATCTTATCTTATCTATCAAAAAACTTATCTTAACTATCCAAAGGCCCATAACTATGTCATAAGTTCATAAAATCATAGAACTGTAGTGTGATAGAATTATATGGGCTGAGAAGGGACCTTGAAGACTCTCTGGTTCAAACTCCCCTGCCAAGGGCAGGGACACCTTCCACTACACCTGCTTTTTCTGAGCCCTATCCAGCCTGAATCTTGGACAATTCCAGGGATGGGGCATCCACAACTTCTCTGGGCAGTTTGTTCACTGCCCTCAAGGCTGAGGAAACTGGCTGTGCTTTCAAGTGAGGTGTGGGCCAGCTGACCCTGACCTCTGTGAGGCCACCACGGGGCAGCAGTGGCAGCAGCAGGTGACTCCCTGCTGCAGGGGACAGCAGCACCACTGCCAGCCTCACCTGCTGGCTGCAGAAGTTTGCTGCTTGCTGGGGACCCAGATCTGGGCATTGTGGGGGGACTGCCAGGGCTTGCCTGACCCCCTGACTACTGCTCCATGATGTTCTTAAATGTAGACACCAATGACAGTGCTGGGAAAGCTGGAGAGCATCCAAAGTGACTGCAGAGTTCTGGGAGTGGCAGTCAGGGACCCAGGTGATGTTCTAATTCCTGTCAGAGGGTGCTGAAAGTGTGAGAAGGGGGAAGGCTCTGGTACTGCCTGTCAACAAATGTTTGAGCAGCAGGGCATACTTTTGGATCATGGCATCCTGTTTGAAGGTCAGCATCCACCTGGGAAAGACACAATCCACAATCCACAGCCCACTAAGTGAAGCAAATATGTCTTTAAAAGGAGGGTGGTTGCCTTAGTAAGGAAAATATATATATGCATATATGTGCATATATATGCCTATATAAAAATGCAATTAAAATATTTGTTCAAAGGCATAAATATATTTTTAAACTCACACGCATTATTTCAGAGAAAGAAGAGAAATATTTTTTGCAGTACAGAGGGCTGAATGCTAAACTAAACACCAAGAAAAAGAAAGTCCACTCTTACTATACCTGTCTCCCCAGACACACCTGAGTATATATTCCATAGTGTGACATGGGAGGGCTGAACTGATCTTGAAGGCTGGGGTCTGTGTGCATGCAGCTCCTGGTTCCACCCCTGGTCAGTGCCTGGGGCAGTGACCTTCTCTCCAGGCACAAGACCTCTCACTGCCTGACCAGCGGGTGCCAAGCAAGGTCTGTCTCTGTGTCTTTCTCCTTTGCACACGTCCTGCACTGGGGGCTTCCAACTTGCCAAAAAACGACAGGAGCAGGCCACCCAAGGAGTCTCCAGTGCCTCTGTCCTGTCCATCACACTGCAGCAGCATGAGCAAGCCAGTGCACCTGAGGGGCCAGGCATGTCAGCTGGCACCCTCCTCCCAGTGCAACAGGATTCCAGCCCAACACCACCACCCTCTTCAGCTAAACTGGTTGATTCCTTAATAAAGAAGGCAACAGCTAGTGCAAGCACTGCCCTTTTTCAAGGTCAGCACCAAAAAATCATACTTGCAAACTAGCATCTTTGAGAAAGCACCCGCTCCTGTGCTCAGTGCTCTCCAGCCAGTGTGGAGCTCTCACCTGGCATCTCAATTCCTGACAGGATTTCTGCTCCTTCCAGCTTCTCTAGCATGAGTACACTTGCACCTTCATATATGACATGTTTGGGGGAAAAAAAAACCCAAAAGTGTTTACATGACAAATTACTGTTTGATGAAATCTAGTGAAATCTTTTTTTTATCTAGTGATAAAAAAAAAGATGATGACACAATCGATATCTTGTATTTTGCATAATACTAATAACTTAGCATAACCCAAGCAGCGCTATTATTACTCCCAAGTGTGACTAATTAGATACGTAAAAAATAGCTTTCCTCATCTCTAGAATATATTCGTCTTTCTAAAATACCCATTTTATTTAAGACTTTTAATTTTGATTGCTGAACATACAAGGCAGAGTTTCATATAACTGCTTGTTAGTGAAAACTAGATAATTTTTGCACAGTGGTGGGTATGACAGAGAAGGTTATTTTGCAACTTGACTGCCAGTCCATGTTTGTGCAGTGCCTAGGGTATTGAACCCTGCTGGCTTAGGGTTTGCTAGTGCTGTCAAAATGGAAGTACAAAGTCATCAATTCTCATGAGCCCCTCAGGAGCAACAGCCTCAGGGCCCCATGCACAAGGGCACTGCACAAGCAGGCAGTGACACCAAAAGCAATGAGCCTGAGGTCATTTACCAGTGAGAGCTCTCTTGTTCTGCCTCTGTTTGCAGGGTCTCCCAGACCAAACCTGAAAATCCCTGATTTCACTTACCATGGGAGGTATGAAATGAGAGGGTGATTTCTAGAGAAGAAAAAAGCCCAGCAGATGTGAACAGAAAGAGGTCCATTGGTTTAAACAGAACTGTGCCAGTTTGTACCAGTAGACCAATTCTCTCATTGTCTCATCCAATTTAGCCCTGTCAGGATGATGTTGCTAGCAGTGTTGTTGAAATGTCTGATAACAGACAGAAAAAAGTGCATGTTTTTAAAATATGTGCATATATTGCTATAAAGTGATGGGGGAGGTGTTGGGGGCAGGAACATAGAAAGAAAGAAGACCCAACAAAAACTCTTGGGCTTCAAATTTCCTTGTCTTTTTTTGCTCACTCTTATTGACAATGATTTTCTGATGCCTTTTTTTTTTTTAAAGTGTCACTAAATTTATTACAGTTGCCACCACAACAGGTACTTGGCATGCTTGTGTGCACTCAGGGAAGTGGTGAGTGACAAAATTTCACTGCTGTGGATAACTGTGGAGTGGAGCAGAGCATGCTGCTGGAGAGATGTAGTGGGCCTGAAAACACCCTGCCCTTTCCCCTCCCCTACAGTCTTCTCCTAGTCCACATGTTATTTTGGGGGTGATTCAGAATTCCCCAAACCCCTCACCAAAGCTCTGCCTAAAATGCCACTTTCACATCATATCTTTCACAGCATAAAAATGAAAACCCTCCTAAACTATGTGATGACAGGGGCAACTGTTTCCTTGGTGCATAATGGTAATTATTAATGATTAAACCTACTCAGCACTTTGGATAAGCTGAGCACAGGTATCAATCTCTGTTCCTTTCCCATTGCATCTACTAGTTTTGTTCAGGGGAGCTATTGCATGCTGTGGCAGTGTGAAAAATCAATAGGGGCTTTTTCCCCCACTTCCTTCTTGTTTTTCAGTGCGGGTTAAAGTTGTCTTCCCCAAATGCACAACACATTGGTATTGGCTGACTCAGCTATAACTGACTGCAGAAAGCTGTCAGAAAGCTTTTAATCCTTTAGATTTTAAAATTCTGTCAAAATCGTTCAGTTAAATTTGCTGCATTTTTGGATAACAACTAGGAGCCTGTTTTGTGTATTTCATGAGCATACAATATCACCTCTCATCTTCCTCTTCTTTTAGCGTATTGTTTTATTGAATGGGAAGAAGCAAAAGATTAACTAAACTTTAACTTCTGTTTGCCAGTCTCTTTATGTACAAGGGTAAAGTTTATTATTGCAAGGGGTCATGCTGACTTCAGTAATGTTTATTTGCCTGGGCAAAAAGCACCTAGGTCAGTAAGGGTGATAAGGACTCTGTCCCTGGGTTGCAGCCTCTTTGCATCTTCTGGATATTTGAAGGATTTGCGCAGGATCAGGAGTAGACATTTAATTATTAACCTTTCTTAATTTTTTCCACAGCCCTGAGCAAAGTAACAGGACTTGTTTTCCCTTGGCATATTGGAAAAAAATAAGGACCACCCATGACTTGGCAGTGCTGACTTTTCCATATCTGCTGCACTAAAAGAAATGGATTTTGGCTTTATGTAATGCTTTTCTTCTGCTCTCTTCACAAAACGTTAGCAAATAAGTTAAGTGCAATGGGTCTTAAGGTGAAAAGGAGGCAGACACTGTGTACTCAGTGTCTCACACTCATTAGGATGTTGCAGGCTCTTTCATTGAACAGGGGACAGTTGGATGACAAACAGCATCCTCTTGTAACAAAATCATTTGGATTATTGGCCTCATGTTGCTTCCCACTGTGGGCTTCTTTCTCTAGTGCCAGAGGTCACATGCTCAGGAGTGCTGTGTGTCTGAGATCCCCAGCCTCACTCTCCTTTCACATGGGCAGCCTAAAGTCCAGAGGAAAAGAGAAGGTGAAGCTTTTTCTTTTTCTTACCCAAAATCATGCTATAATGAAGGGGCTGCACTGCTTTAAGTGGTGAAAGAAGGTATAAAGTGGTATAAAGAAGGTATTCTTTACAGTGCTTAGGCCAGGCAGGACTCCTCCCTGGGCTTGGACCTGGACCTGGAGATGAAGACAGCACATTCTCCACCCCACAGAGGGTCTCTGGTCTCTCTGGCATCCCTCTGGAGCTCTGCCCTGTTCCATGGGCCAGCCCCAGAGCTGCTCAGCAGGAATGCCTGCCTGGGACACAACAGGCATGTGGGAGCAACATCTTGTTATTTTATTTCTATCATACTAATGAGCATCCTTTTCCTGCCTTCAGTGCAGGTACAGGCTGGTCCTCAGCAGTGCCAAGAGCTTTCCATTCTATAAATTCTCTGTTGCTGAAGCTGCCTGAGTAAGTTTAAATCGTCAGCTGAAAAAAGCCATTCCTGCACCCACTATATTACCACAGATTTGGAAGCCCCTCTTGCTTAAATATCTCTCATCTGCACCAAACCCTGCACCTGTGTAAGCCCCCATCCTGTGACACTTCTCATCACAGCCACCACTGATCTAAAACTTTCAGCATAACTTGTTGTCAAGCAGGAAGAGAACACATACATTTCTATTCAATCCACAAACTTCTTTGCCAGATTCAGTAACGCCAGCTTACAATGCCAGCAATGCCAGTAAGGCCAGCATTTCTCTCCCTGGGACCACTACAATACATTGTATAAGAATGCTCCATTCTACAGAGGGTCCCTACTAAATACTACAGAGTGATTCAAAAGCCTAAAAAAAATTCTAGATTTCAGTGAAATCCTTTAGAGCTTCCCTATACATGTAATTTCTGGTGTGCTTGATAGGTCTCAGTATGGTCTCCAAACTTAAGGACAGATGACATCATAGAGTGGAATGTGTGGTAGCTTTATATTTAGTGGTCTCAATCAAAACCACTTTAAATATATTGAGGAGCATATAAGGATAATGTTTATAAGGAAGGTGCAGTCCTCTAGGTCTGAGAGCACATTTACCTCACTACACTTCCTCTTTGGATGTCCTGTAATAGCAGTGAAGCTCTGGTGGAAAAGGTCAGCAAATAACTGCACGGCTCAAAAAATTCACACATTATAATCCCAGCACTTCAACTTCCCTCTTCCTCATGCTGTGCACTACTCATTGCCAGACAGGAGCATTTTCAGCTCTCTGCCTCCTCTTCTCTTCCTGCTGTTCTCAAATCAAGAAAAACAGCCTCCCTTTTAATTAATTAAACTTGGTTCTTGTGATGCCGAACATATCACATTTTGTCAGAGAGCTTATAGTTATAGGCATTAATTTTCTTAGGAAAATTTTATTCAAACTAAAATCAATGCATTGCTCATGCAAGAAGCAGTAAAGTCTCTTTGGACAGTGGGGTGTTTTTGTCTGCAGCCCACACATCTTTCCAGCTGTGAAACACCATTTGGATGCTGAAGACTCTGGAAGGTGCAGTCAGTGAGGAGTGGGGAGAGAAAGGAAAGAAAAAGCCTCTGCAGAAAGGGTCTGGAGATCCTGGTCAATGACAAGGTGAGCCTGAGCCAGCAGTGCCCTGGCAGCCAGGAGGGCCGAGTGTGTCCTGGGGGCATCAGGCACAGCATCACAGCCAGGCAAGGGAGGGGATTGTCCCCTCTGCTCTGCTCTGGGACAGCCTCAGCTCCAGTGCTGGGACAGTTCTGGGTGCCACAACACAAAAAAGACATTGAGCTGTTAGAGAGTGTCCAGAGGAGGCCACAAGGATGGTGAAGGGCCTTGGGGTGAAGCTGTGTGAGGAGTGGCTGAGGTCACTTGGTCTGTTCAGCCTGGAGGAGAGGAGACTGAGGGGAGACCTCACTGCAGTTACAGCTTCCTTGTGAGGGGAACAGGAGGGGCAGGCACTGATCTCTTCCCTGTGGTGACAGTGACTGGACCTGAGAGAATGACCTGAAATTGTTTCAGGGGAGGTTTAGGTTGGTATCAGGAAAAGGTTCTCCACCCAGAGGGTGGTTGGGCACTGGAACAGGCTCCCCACAGAAGCTGTGACAGCACCAGCCTGAGAGAGTTCAAGAAGTGTTCAGAAAATACTCTCAGGCACATCGTGTGACTCTTCATGTGTCCTGTGTAGGGTGAGGAGTTGGCCTCTGATGATCCCTCTGGGTCCCTTCTAGCAAAAGATATTCTGTGATACTGTGATCTACAGCCTGACCTGTCAGCCTGCCCTCAGTGCCTGGCAAGGTTATGGAGCAGATCCTCTTGAGTATGATCAAACAGCACCTACAGGACAGCTGGGAGATCAGACCCAGCCAGCACGGATTTGGGAGGGGCAGGTCCTGTCTGACCAACCTGGTCTCCTTTTGTGACCAGCTGACCCACCTGGATGCAGGGAAGGCTGTGGATGTTCTATTTGGACTTCAGCAAGGCCTTTGCCACTGTCTCCCACAGCACGCTCCTGGAAAAACTGGCAGCCCACGGCTTGGACAGGAGCACTCTTTGCTGGGTTCAAAACTGGCTGGATGGCAGTGGTGGTGATGATGGTGCATCCAGCTGGTGGGCAGTCACCAGTGGTGTCCCTTGGGGCTCTGTGCTGGGATTGGTTCTGTTTAGTGTCCTCACTGATGATCTGGGTGAGGGGTTGAGTCCACTGTCAGCAAATTTGCAGATGACACCAAGTTGGGAGCGTGTGTGGATCTGCTGGAGAGTAGGAGGGCTCTGCAGAGGGACCGGAGGCTGGGCAGGTGGGCTGAGTCCAGCAATATGAAGTTTAACAAGACCAAGTTCTGGGTCCTGCATTTTGGCCACAATAACCCCCTGCAATGTTATAGGCTGGGGATGGTGTGGCTGGACAGTGCCCAGGCAGAAAGGGGCATGGGGGTACTGGTCAACGGCTGGCTGAACACGCGCCAGCAGTGTGCCCTGGTGGCCAAGAAGGCCAAGGGCATCCTGGCCTGTATCAGGAATGGTGTGGCCAGCAGGAGCAGAGAGGTCATCCTTCCCCTGTACCCGGCACTGGTGAGGCCACACCTTGAGTGCTGTGTGCTGTGCTGAGCCCCCCAGTTCAGGGGTGTTGAGATGCTGGAGCGTGTCCACAGCAGGGCAGCAAGGCTGGTGAAGGGTCTGGAACACAAGTCCTTGAGGAATGACTGAAGGAGCTGGGGGTGTTTAGCCTGAAGAAAAGGCGGCTCAGGGGAGACCTTCTCACTCCACAACTGCCTGAAAGGAGGGTGGGGCCTCTGACCCTTCAGCAGAGGGTCAGCCTCTTCTCGCAGGCAACCAGTGACAGGATGAGAGGACAGTCTCTTAAGCTGTGCCAGAGGAGGTTTAGGCTGGACATAAGAAAAAAATTCTGTGTAGAAAAAGTGGTTGGGCACTGGAATGGATTGCCCAGGGAGATGGTGGAGTCACTGTTCCTAGAGGTGTTTAAAAAAAGACTGGACATGGCACTCAGTGCCATGGTTTAGTTCATACAATGGTGTTAGGTCAGAGGTTGGAGTTGATGATCTCCAAGGTCTTTTCCAACCTAGGTGATTCTGTGATTCTGTGATTATAAAATACAAGATGATAAACGTTCCTCTTCTATTATGTTGTTTGCCCAACATCTCAGTTCATGAGATCACAGTGCCTGGCTTTTTACTTGGAAAGGTGAGGAACAATAGGAGGAGTGTGAGAATACAGGTGACCATGCTCTGCTGCAAGGGTGGCCTGCAGGCATGTCAGGTGAGAACAGCATTTCCTACCCCTCTCAGAATTTGACCTTGAATCTCATCTTGTTCATGATGAAGCAGGGGACTAAACAATAACAGAGTAGTTTGCTTCCTTTTTTTTTAAGGAGAAAATACATGCGTATTTCTACTTGTCAGAGATGTGGGTAAAGCTGGAAAATACAACATAAATGCTGTTCTAAATGTCAAAAAATAAATTAAACAGCAACTAGAAAGAGCCCAACATTTATTTTTATCTCCTGGTAATTTTTCTAGCTAATTTTATTATTCTTCTGGGTCTTATAATTTATAAATGTCTTGAATCAGCACCAGTCACAGCACCACAACATCATTCATCCCCTATGAGCTCCCATGAAGACGCTCATGTCAGGGTGGAAAGTGAGGCAACCCAGTTAACATGGAGCTTCTGTCTCTGCTCATACCTCTTGGGGCAACAGGTGAGGACAGGTGTGTTGAGAAGGATGATGTAGAAGGAATCTTGACTCCCTGGCTTCTTGTCTCCTGCTGCCACAGGGATAGCCTTGAAGCAGTAGGGATTCTGTGCCTTTACATGGTGCAAAGGTTCTTGCCAGCATCCCCAGAGATATTTCTGACTGGTTTTCTTCTTGGTTTCTATGTTCAAGAGCTTACAGACAAGTATCTTGTGGGCTGATGGGCTGCACTTCACACCAGGGTCTCACAGTCAGATGTAGTAAACAGATAAATGACAACATAGCTGAGACCACCCCTGAATTCATTTGTCCTTTCTCCTGGATACAGAAATTAAAGGAACAGCTGAATGAAGTCAAGAAATAGTTGGAAACACCCTGAAAATGAGGGAAATAATCTTCAATAGAGGTGAGGTCTCTTACCATATCTTTTAAAAGTCTTCTGGGACATAGAAAGTCATCCCTCAGTGCAATCACTCGTCTGGAGGCGAGTGCCAGAATGGTTGGCTCTAAAATGAACTCTTGTTGGCCACATCAGGTTGAACCTGATGCTCTTCTCAGAAATGAACAACCTCTTCTCTGCAACACAGTAAACATTAACAGGAATTTCTCAGTCACACCATTCCCCAGATATTATTGTTTTAAGAGCAGAGCTTCTCAGGAGGAAAATTGGCCCCAGCACAGGCTATAAAGCGCATCTTCACAACAAGTCATTTTTGACTCTTTGCTACAGTGATTAAGCTAAGCAAATTCCATGGGGTAACTATTAATTTATTTTGTTTAATTGCACATTTTGGTGTAGCTGTAGGATGTCAGTGTCCACAGCTGCTGGAGCTGGTTGCTGGCCTGAATACTGACCAAGGAAGTCCTGGCTATGCAGTGTGGAGCCCTGATTTGTTCTTTTGCAAGTAAGTTGAACCTAGCCCAGATCAGAAAGAAACCTGACCAGTTTGACACCTCCCCCTCCCAGAATAGTTGGATTCACTTTGAAATCATTAAAATTGCAAAGTTTTAGTCTATCTCCTTTTGAATTTCCACACCTTTGTAGATGCTAAGGCTTCCATCACACCGGGGACATCTAGGAAGTAATTGTTTTAGTGTGCAAGCAAAGAGTCAGAATGCTAGCTCATAACAGCTACGGTTTCTCTGTAAGCCTGCAGCTTTCTTGTGGTCTGCATGACTCCTCAGTCTGAGGGACTGCACACTGCTCCAGTACCACTGTTAGAGGGTTTTGACCTTCCTCCCACTGAAACACAGTGCCATTTTCATGTCTGTATAGAGACTACATTTATATCCAGATTCATTTAGCCTTGTCTTCTTCTCGGTGCTTGAGGAGTGTATGCTTGTAGGTGCATACAGAGGGATGTGTGTGCATTTAGACTGGCTGGGACTGTCTAGACCCAGGATTGGGCCGCTCTACCCTGTCTGCTTTTTACCTAATAGGTGATACAACAAAAAGTCATTATGTATTTGGATAATTTGGACTACCAGTAGACTGTAGTCTCTCTCCTGGATCTGAAAATCCATGGCAAATGTGAACTCTCCCTCAGGCAGCCCATCAGGCTCAGGAGTGCGTGTATGCTGTGAGGAAACACCAAAGCACAACACTTTAAACCAAGGAATACTCCTCTCTCTTGCACAGATTATCATGGAGATCTTACATTGCCTTTTCTCCCTAACTCTAAAAATAAGCATGGAAACTTACAGTTTCTGTGCCCCAACTTGGCCCCTTTCCATTATGCCTGGGGGTTTGTCCACGCCTGGTTATTCATTGAAATAGCAACTCTGGATAATGACACTCGCTTTATGTCTATATATCTATCTAAAAGCAGGCAACAGAACTAAAAAGCATTACATGGATACAAAAGCAGATCAAAAGAGCCAGTTATTCATACTACTTGCCTAAACATTTCTTCTCCTTTTCACTCATATTGTAAATGCCTTCCTGCAATGGAAAGCTCCAGACAGAACCATTTTTTCCTAGTGCTCCAGCAGTTCTCATTTCTGAGCAGCAGTAGATAACTGTAGTGAATATATGAGGGGACATTTTGTGATTCTTTTGAGATTACTGGGTAGTGTTTCAGTATTTTCCATCCAGTACATCTCAGTTTTTGCTTAATCACCTCATTACTATATCCTTCTTTTCACAGGCAGGCATAAACTAGCAAGCTGTGGGAAAATATGTCCAGTTTCAAGCTGTCTGCAATCAGCATCTCATCTTGAGAGATGATCCAGGGTTTTGGAGATAAATAATTATCTGTGATTCATCTTTGCAATTTTAATAGGCCAAAATTACACCCAAGGATGAAAATCCTGTTAAGAACTAGGGTGCTTGAGACTAGGATCTATATTTGAGTTCCACTTTGACATTTAAAATATTTTTACACTCGCTTATCTGAGTGAGATAGTAAGTCCCTTGGAGAAGTAAAATGATACAGATAATTTGGTTTAACTTTTCACAAAAGGAGTTGCTCATGTGTTTTTTCTGTTTCCTTGGATACCAGAGATTTCATATCACAGTTCAGCCACACATACATTTTCTATTCCATTACAGCACCTGGAATATGCATGAAAAATCCCCATAAATTGTTAAGACATGAACCAGACTTCAGGAGTAACCTCAAGCAGGAACATCCTGATCTGGGTCAGACAGAAGTGGACAGGGAAAACAGAAAGTTTGTCATCTGCATAGGCTTCTCAATTCTGCTCTTGCTTTTCTAAGAAGTCAGGACTTGCACGGGAATATTCTCTTTCCATTTTGAGGCTGAAGTTGCTTTTGCTTTTGGCATTCATCTGATTAAGCTCAAAAGGTAATGAATTAGACTATAGTTTGGACTAAAAGCCAATCCAGTGCATTTTAAAACCAGTTTTCATAAGCATTTGCACAATCATAAACGTGTGACACTGATCAGAACCTCCACCCTCAAAGCTAAACTTAGGTGTGCAGATTGATTTGCTAATATTACTAACCACTTCACAGAGAAATTCAAATTATTTCCATTTACTTATGAATATTTGCCTAGCATTTTAAAGTATTTTGCAAGTCATAAATATTTTCACAGAAAAGGACAGATTACTGACTAGCTCCAAGGGCATTGATATCATTACCAGAAAAGCTCGTTTAAATAGTCTTATAAAATATGACCAGAAAACTTTTAATGAGACTTCTTTAGTCTGGATAAAAGGGCAAGGAAGACCTAGAAAAACTTGGTATGTTATTCTAATTTTAGGTGCTGGGTTTTTGTTGGTCGTTTTTTTGTTTGTTTTTTTTGTTGGATTTTTTTTTCTGGTTAGTAAACCTACTTGGACTTTTCCCATCAATGTATTGAATTATTTTGAAAATACAAACTTTTATCATTTACATAGAAAAGCCCCTTTTATCATTTGCAATGTCTTGGAGCAACGAGTGATTCAAGTTAACTGGTTTTGTGAAGACCCACCTCTTGTGCTTGTCTGGAACCTCCTATGTTTATTTCAGTCAGTGTTGTTGAGGTATTGTCATGGAAGAGCCCATGGAAAACAGCCATCTCCTTCAAATCATTCAATATTCTACAGTGAATAAAGCTCTGTTTTTTCTAAGTTTTTTTTTCTTTTTTTATATAGTGAGTATAGTCGAGTTCTGCCACTTTCCAGTCTGAAGAGTCCTAAATTGTTCAGATTTTTATCACAGGAAAGCTGTTCTCTATCTTCAAAAACCTTGCTTTCTTTTCTCCTGGAACTTCTAAATTCTTTGAATTTTTCTGAGCTATTTTGAACAAAATACAATGTCCAAAATGAAGCTATATCATAGCTAAACATACAGTGGCATAATGGCATTCACTGCTTAGTCCTTTACTCATTTATGAACAACTTGCCTCTTCCTTCCGTTTTCTGAACAGTGCTGAGAACCAGTATTCCTTGCAGAGCAAAATGGCAGATTTGGAGCCACTTTGCAATGGCAACATCTGCCTAATGGAGAAAAACAATCACTATGAACCAAGTCAGTGTAGTGGCAGGCATGGGCAAAACTTCCTACCTGGGCTACCAGACGTGTCCTCACCCATTATGTAGGAAGGTGAGCTGGGAGGGACCTACCACCCACTAGGGCAGGTCTTTTGTTTCCAAAAGGCATCAAGGGATATTAATACCCCTAGGCTTGTGGAGTAGTAATATTCGAGAATTGCATTAGAAATCACTTTCTAACTAGTCTTGCAAAATTTATTTTTTTGGATATACCACAGTAGAAGTATTAACAAGGATGATGGCCCCTCCTGCAAAAGAAGACTGCAAACTTGTGGTTGGAGAGGGTTCCTGCATTATGAAGCCTCTTTAAAGGCAGGATCATGAACTCCAATTCCCTCCCAGGAGGATGGCTCGCTTCATGACTAATATTCAGCACAGTTAAGTGGCACAGCTAGAGTTCTTGGCAAAGCAACACATGGTGGTTTTGAGCACTGTATATGTGTCATTGCATATGTTTCCTGCTCTGTTACCTCACAACACTTCAGGGCACTGCTTGTCTCTGTTTATTATTGCTGTGTTAGTCCTTTAGACCTTTGTTTTCAAGTGTTAATTATTCAGAGTACTGACAGCAGAAATTCGTAATACAAAGACACACATACCCATAAATACACCTTTTTGGGCGTTTCTTGTAATTGAGGCTCCAAATTATGCAAAATCATTTTGATGACAGACTCTGTCTCTGCTTTCCATCATATTGCGCACTCACAAGCTGGGGACTCTTTGTACAAAGCACCAAGGCCTTGGGTTTATGCCAGCTAGAAACTCAATACACTGTTTGACTGCTTGCCTGTGTTCTTTGGAACAACAGCATTTTCATTTGCACAAGTAGCCTTTACACAAATAAGCTTGGTTCAGAGGCAGGCAGAAAGATACATAGGCACACAGAGCAATGAAGCCCAGCCACACCGAGTGGGACATTGAGTTAGTACACTGTGTTTTTTCAGGGAACACTCTGGAAAAGCCATCGTGATGTTTTCTGCAGAGCCTATTTAGAAAGTCCCAGAACAATCCTTCTGAGTCACCAATTTCCATGCACAAACCTGGTCTTAAATGAAATGATAGAGAGGCAAATAATGATTAATCCAGAAAAGAGACAAAACCTATCCAATTAAATTAAACCATGGTCAAATTCAGATGGAAAATGCCTCCCCCCAGTCCACTAAAAGAGAGAAGGGAAAGTGGATTACTTTCTACTAAAGCTCCTTTTTACAACTTATTTTCTTAAAAATACACATTGCAACCAGCTCAATTGAAAGTGTTAGGATAGCTATATCAGGTTAAAGGTGAAATTGCCTGCCTTGTTTTATCTGAAAATCTCAACTGAAATAATATCTAATTAGCATAATTGTAGCTCTAAGATCTATGAATTGTACAGGTAGAGAATGTGGATTGCATGTTGCCTGTATGAGCTAACAGATGCATATGGTAGAGAGATGAGGCACTGGAACAGGGTGCCCAGAAAAGCTGTGAGTACCTCATGCCTGGAATTGCCCAAAGACAGGTTGGATGGAACTTGGAGCAGCCTGGTCTAGTGGAAAGTGTCCCTGCCCATCATGGCTGGGTTGAAGAAAATGATCTTTAGGGTCTCTTGCAATCCAAACCATTCTATGCTACTATGATAACTTGTTCACACTCACAGTGAAATGGATTGCTTCAGAGAGGATCTGTGCAAACTGCACTAGCCTGCATGCTGAGAGTGGAGCAGCTTTCTGCACCAAAGAAGGCAGGTGGTTGTAACATTGGTTCTTTTCCCAAAACCATGCCCCATTTATTTCTTGAGTATGCACTGAGGAACAAGGAAGGAGGATTTTTTTTTTTTTTTGCTAGGGAGTTCTTGAATTTCTAAACTTTCCTTCCTCGGTGCATTTAAGAGAGCAGCTTGTTGTATAAACCAAACAGGAATCTGCAACAGTGGTACTAATGTTAAGAGGCATCCTGTCCTGGAAAAAATGAGGACCTCAGATTTCTTTCAGTAGGCCAAACCACTGAAAAGTGGTTCAGGCCCAATAAGAAATCTGGCGTGAAAAATGTAAATATGTTTAGGGCACTACTCTGCACAGTGGCTGCTCCACCCTGGCTCAGCAGTGTCAGCCACAGCAGCAACGTGTGGTCCCCAAGAAGAGAGCTCATCACTGCATTTGCATCATCATGCTTGTTCCCTGCAGAGATACTTCTTCCCAGAAGCCTTCAAGCTGCTGAAATAGTCCCCAGATGGCCTTGCTACCATCTATAATGGACAGAGATTATCAGTCTGATTTACACTGTGGATGGGGTGACCTACCTCAAAATGAGCAGAAAGCAAAATTGGCCCAGCATAATTTTGATCTCTGGGTTTTGCAACATGTATCCTGGATAGAAAACCTTAAGACTTTTTTGGGAGAGCACAGAAAACCCAGGAGCCTCATGACCTTTGAGAAGTCAGGATAGTGACTGTCTTAAGTCCTAAGGCCCAATGGCAGTGGCATGAAAGGAGCTGGTGTTCTTGTCTGAGCTCTGTAAGGGACTGGTTGGACACGACTCTAACCCCATAGAAATCCAAGTGCTTTTCAACCCCTCTTCTGGTGACTTTTAAATCCCTCAGGATAAAATACAGCAAGAAAACACTCACAAATGAGGTAAACTAAAAAAAAAAAATTAAAAGTTACACATTGCATTAACCTGGGTTACCCAGCCACATATTGACATCTATGAATGAGAAAAGAGCTGAAGAGTAAATCATAGGCAGTTAAATCAAATGGCACCAAATTCAGTAAAATAGCTCTCTTGAGTGTTAAAAATTAAATTGACCTGTAACTTTTGACTGTTCAAAAAACCCCATATAGGCCTATTCCATCCACATTGCTGACTTTCTCTCCAACAACCACTTGTTTTTGAATTTTGAAGTGTAGAAAACACATAATCCAGAGTGCTTAGTCACTGCAGTATTGTTTTCTGGAGTTTACTTTTCTTTATTTATGTCTGTGTTTGCAATGATTTGTGAGTTTATAAAACACCATATCTCTCTATTTGAGTTTGATATGGACTCTGTAAGGTCACCACACAAGAAATAAAATGCAGATAATTTATTTTGCTTTAAGCTGATATCCAGTAACTTACTCATGTTCCCTGATAATTGACACAGTTCATTTGACTGCGGTTCATTTTCTGCTTGAGCAACACCTCATGTCAACCACTTGTTTCACTCACTAGATAAGCCTGGCAAATGATGTGATATGATCAAAGCAAGCTAAATTGAGCAATGTTGCTTGTGGGTGAACACTCTAACTGATGTTAAAACTGATGTTTTTGTAGTGATGCAAAGCTCATTTTCTGCAAAGCTGGGCTTGTAGCCTAATGGTATTTAATTCTCTCACCTGACAAATTACAGGACTTTCATCTGTCCTCCCTTTCATATGCATAAAAAAGGAATGCATATGTGATGTAAACAAAATCAGGAATCAAGTCAAGAGCATCCTCATTTGGAGCACATGTTCCCTCCCATTTTGGCTTCAGAGTAGGAAGCTTAGAGTAGCAGGTCTGCAGGGAGCATATTGATTATCTGCATGTATTCCTGTCTTAGACTATAAATGCACCTATGGTTTAGAAAATATCACATGTTGGAATAGTGCTCTGTAATAATAATACCATAGTCCTAATAATGCTACCATGTTGATAACAATAATAGTTGACAGCAATACTTGTTGATAACAATAATACTTTATTGTTGATAACAATAATTATTGATAGTAATGCCACAAAATTAAGATATCCTGGCAAAAAACAATGCAAAACTGGATCCCTGTGAAAGAGGGACTGACATTGACTGAATGTTTAACACATATTTGCACAACACATATTCACTCCATGTGGTCAGTTCATTGTATTAACACCATGACTGACCTGATTGAATTAATCAATCAATCCAAACTCTTATCATTCAGCCCTAACAATTCCCCCTGTAACAAAACCCTCTCAACAAAAGATACCCCTTGAACCTGACCATGAACTTTGACCAATTCACAAGCCTGTCCCTCTTAGGAATTCCCCTAATCCTTCTTTCAGTATTATTTCCTGCCCTTCCCACAACACCCATGACAATTGGAGAACTGCCAAACACCTTTCCACCCTCCAACTACAATTCTTCCACTTAATTACAAAACAGTAATGATCCCAATAAACAAGGGAGGACACAAATTATTTTTAATCATAGCATCACTAATAACACTCCTACTGATAATTCACTTTCTGGGCCTACTAGAGTATACATTCACCCCCAGCAATCAGTCACATTTCCCTGTTATGTATTACTGTCAAATTCTACAGCTCTGTGGTGCCCAAGTTACTGCAAGACCCTTTCCGTGAAACTCCTAACCAACCTTCCATTTGCCAGATGAGAAGATCAGCCTTTCAGTTTAGCCCAAGCACACTCAGAAGCTCCTGCACTGTTTTAGTAAAAGTCCTCTTCTGGATGGAGATGTAAGAAAACATACAAAAACTAAATATGTGCTTTGGATTTTCTCTTGTGGCAAATATCCATGGTTTCCCCATTGGCTGAGGATGTTCCTTTCTTGGAAAGTTAGTTTTTAGTTCTTCCCTTTTGTGTGCATAATAAATATATCTAGCAATGAGTAAATATATAGCCACCCTGGGTAGGCCTGTGAAATGTTCTCATTGGTGCTGCAAGGCTGTTCAGAAGAGGTATAGGAAAAATTTCAGGGCAGTACCTGCCAACTTGCTGTCATGGCCATGACCTGTGGGCTCTCAGAGGCAAGCTGTGCACTGCCAGCCCTCTGCCATCCATGCAGTCACAACTTCTGGGCACAGCACACAGCCAGCCTGCACCTACAGCTTTACCACCATTTCAGAAACATCAGAAACTGATGTCTCATTAGAAACTGATGACTCAGGACATTTCAGAACTGATGACTTCTTTCTACCTCTGTGACTTTTCCGTGGCAGGCAATAATTTCACAATGCTTACGTGGTATTAAAGGTATGGAAATGGTGTGGTATTAAATAACTGGAAACACAACATGTACGTCTTCTATCTTAAGTAGTAAGATGGTGATCCTGCATTATCAAAGAGGCATTCCAACACAGTCTGGAGCCTCACAGGCAGCTCTAACAGGTGAGACTGTGTAGCACTCTTGGCTTGCATGTGTGTCATTTCAAAGCTATGGCACGAAAATGCCCTTCTAATAAAGTGCCAACATTCAGAAATGTTCCAAGACTGAAGTTCTAATGCAGTTATACTTCTAGCAATTGCAGATTTATTGGCAGGTGTTTGTGTTTCAGGTTCATTTTAAAGTGTCTTCCTATAAAAACAGGACAGAACTGCATGCTGCTTTGCATTTTGCTCTGAATGTCTGAAGGTAAACTTCATTTATATTTATGTTGTCTTCTCCTATTCTAGTAAAGGAGATACCTACACACTTTTTATGAAGAAGTCAAATTTTGTAAGATGAAAAGTATCATGCATGATCAGGAAAGAAATTACCATAATAATACTAATTTGCATTTGCAAATATCTTTCATTTCAAGTGGCTTTACAAACCCTAGCTTTTCCTCAGGCTTAGTCTTTGTGTGGGCAGGTCTAAAGCTCATACACATATTTGCAGTAAGGCTCCATGAATTTTTTGCACACAATATGCAAAATCACAGATATATTTAGTGAGCAGCAAAGTCACAATTGTAAAAAGGAAAGCCTCCTGTGAGAAAGAAGGGATTATATTACTATTGCTGTTTGTCAAAGTAATGTTTTCAAACACTTCCCAGCTATTACTTGCACCCAAGTAAAGCTGTTTCAGTAAAGCCATGAAAGGACCATCATGTGGATGGTGTTGGATCAGGGCTTCCTCTATATTCTCCCATGTCACAACAGTTGAAGCACCACTTAAATAGCTTATTTTGTCTCATGGACATGCATTTGCCTGTATAATCACCAACCCTCTTTGTGGCAGCTGTCTATTCATTCCCCAGAACATTAAACTAGCTCTAACTGATCAGAAAGAAAGTAAAATTAGTGTAACACTTCAGGCTTCAGCAGCTGGGTCTTTAAACAGGATTCCTGGCAGATCTGTGCTTGTCTAGCACATTCTGCTGCAGATGTACTGCCGTAGGTAGAAGGGCCCTTTATTGCACAGTTTCTAGCTGGCTCTACTAGATCAACTGTTTAAAAGTCAACAAGAGAACACCATCCAAAAAAGGTGCTTATTAAATCAGAGTAAGCCCACTACAAACAGAAAATGCTGGTGTACAAGGGAAGTTGAATATATATCCAAAAATTAAAACCCTGATATTGCTTGGTCAAGCTGGAGGAAGACACTTGGCACATTTGCAGCTTCCTAAGCCAGTAGAAAGATTGACCTGAAGTAAATAATTTTATGTCTGCTGTGAACTGCACTCAATCAAAAGAAATAAAAATTATCCATGTTAAACTAATGACCCTTTTTATTTGCCGTAAGAAATTTATATTTTACTTAGGAGCATCATGTCTTTCCTCTAACATTTAACAGGCTTGGCCTCTGCTTGCAAAGCAAAATAGAAAAAAAACAGGTAGGATAAAAGCTAAATCTTTTGCTGTTAAAGAAATCAAAAAGCTAAATTTAGAAGACACCATTCATAGCAAGAGCTACATGATGCAGAGACCAACAATGGGGTCCTTTTCTGGAAATACCTGTCAGATGTCTGACAGGGAACCCCTGGCAAACAAGTGCACTTGGGAAGGTGTGCAGTCTGTTCGTCAGCTTTGGAAGCTATTTTGGGACAGCCCCGTGTTGCCAGGTGGTCACCATCCCAAGAGCAGATTTCCACCAGAAATCCAACAGTTCAGCACTTCAGCAGCCTCTGGAGGCAGCCTCTGGATTTGTCCCAGTGTGAGCTTCCAGGTGATGGTGGGCACCCTGCTGCAGGAGGATATTCCCCTGTGAGCTGTGCCTCTGGTTTACCAGCAGCATTTGCCTTTCTTGTTTCCCTCCCAGGCTGCCTCTCAGAGGCTCATCCACAACCACTGGGGAGCTTGCCACACACAAGAGCAGAAGGCAGGTCTTGTCTTCTCCTATGAAGTGCCCCTAATGTCATGTTCATTGGGACAATAACTTCTGGTGTTGACTCATTTAATGCATCCAACATTTCAGTGTATGTTTAAATTTATGTTAGTGTACCTTCAAACTCCGAGAGTAAAAAAAAAAACAAGCTAGAAAACAGAGATCTGTGTATATATTTAGATCATTTCAGCTCCTTCTCAAGCACTGTGATGCCTGATGCACTTTAGAGCAGACATTATAGCAACATATTGATTTTGTCTAGGTATTGTGAAAGGGTGCTAACATTTTTCTGCAAGATAAATTTTTTAACATCTTTAATATACTGGTGAAAGGCCAGAAAAATGAAAATGTCCTTATGACTAAAGAAACAGACAGCTTGGACAGCAGATTTAATGTTTCTCTTTCTGATTCACATTGTAATAGTCCAGGTGTTACAGTCTCAGTTGTCCACAGACAGAACTTTACAATGTATTCAGAAATCAAACTTTTACTATTTTTATCAATAGTCAGAGGCCTGTACATTTCTGGATTGTGCATAAAACTTTCAGAAGGTGAGCATTCATTCTGTAGGACCAGTTCAACATATTATCTGATTAATTTTTGTATGCATTATATATTTTCCTATAACAACTTATTTTTGTTTCTTAAAAGACAGTTAAGATTTTTTTCAGTTAAAATTTTTATATTAATCTTTATATCAGATTGCATTGTATTCGAAATATAAACACCACTAATCTCTGGTCTGCTAACAATTTAGGCAATTATGAAGATAACAGCAGTGCCATAATTGAACAAGCAACAAAAGTGTTTACTGCCTGATTTCTGGCCTTGTCATTGATACTTTCGGACTACGCAGTTTTCTGGAGCAGTTCTGCAAGCAATGCATTAAATTTGTAATACTGACCCATCTCTGGCTTTGGGACAGCTGGCTTTTGCTCAGCAATTTCAAATTAAAATGATAACTGCTTTAAACCAGCTTTTTAATTATATCTACTAGGATTACTAATGCAAATGCATGAAATGTATCAATTTACTATTATTAGTTTTTATAATCAGGGGAACATCTGATTTAGTCCATTTGGCTTTGGAACACAAAAGCCTCAGGTGGATCTCTCCTCCATGGTACTGGTTTCTGTAGAAAAGACATCTATGATTTAACCCCAGATCAGCAGAGATTTTAAAAGGACTTGTGCATGACAGTGTGTCCAAACTGACTTAGAAATGGTATTTCTGTAGAGATATTCATTGTATTAATTGTTTAAGAAAAATAAATTTGATCCTCATATGCTGTTAGCATAGTACAGCATGTCTGATACTCAGTTGGGCATTGTCTCCATTTCACAAGGAAATAGTGAACACTTCTATTTCAAGTAATGTACAAGATTTTACTTCCCAATAGTCCTCAATCACTGTAATGAAAGGCATTTCAATTTAATTATGTCTTACTTTAAGTAGCAGGCCAGTTTTGTAAAATAATATAACACACTGAAATGTATAATGAGTGCATGTAATGCACAGAGAGGTTTGTAAAGACAGAGGTTACTGCCACTATCTAGGTACATGCACAGATACTGTGGGGAAGGGTGCATCCTAAAGCTCCAGACAAATACCTGACAAAAAGGACAGTATAACAGTCTGTCATGTTTTTTGTTTTTGGTTTTGGGTTTTTTTTTTTTACAGTCTAGTACAGGAAATATGTCTGAACACTCAGGCAAGGCTGCCCCAAGCCAGGAGAGCATGGGGGAGCTGCAGAGGCACTTTTCATGCCTCCCAGTCAACATGGAATGAAAATGTCCTCAGGACTGGAGTATGAGAGAAAATGGCATTTACTGTTTACACTTTTTGATGAGGTCTGACAGCAGCTGCCATCTCAGGTGCATCCTACAGAAAGCTTTCCACACATCAGAAGACATGCTTAGACATCTCAGGCATAGGTCTGGGGTTTAGTCATTCTGTACAATTTTGTATTGCATTTTCTTCTGGATACGGTGTTTCATGCAGCGTTTTTTGGTCAGATGGGGCCTGACTCAGAAAAAGGGCCTATGGAGAGACATGGCCTGACTCACTAAAAAGCACACTATGATTGAAATGTTCAAAGCTTTACTATTATAAATGAAAAGCATCTTGATTTTTATGTTTTGGGTTAATACTAATTCCTGAGCATTAAGTCTCAGGAGTTGAATTGGGGTTGCACAAGCACCTGTAAATTCCCTTGCCTTTGTTTTTTTTCTCTAATTGCTGATTGTGGTCCTAGCAGTGATCTTTCTTTTAATTTCCTTGCTCTTCTGTGACCTTTACAAAGAACATTTCAACCTGTCTGGCAAACCAGACATAGCAAAGTAAGAAAACATTTTGAAGACATGTTTTTAAGAGAGATAAAATAGAGCTGTTAGAAAAGGAATGGTAGTTAAGGTCATTTTTGGAAGCGCTTAAAACCAGACCGCATATACATATCAGCAGGTTCCCACAAGAATGTGTCCTGAGGCTACCAGTTAGTATTGGCATGAGGATTGTGTTACATATTCCTCAGTACCTTGGAATCTGAGACCACAAACATTTGTTTTATGGGAGACCTACTCAACCATGTCAAGTTATCTATGCATGTACCTAGTTACAGGATTTGGCATTTGGGTTGGGCTTGACACCAACAGACACTACATGTGACAGGACAGGGCTGGCAGGCACAGGCTCAGTCTGAATGGGTGTCTCCACAGCCAAGAAGCCACTGTTATTTCCTGCAAATGGTCCAGCAGCAGTGCTAGAGAGGGTTCTGTCAGCATCTGCCTCCTCATCCACCCAAGTGTAAGCTCATCAGATAAAAGCCAAACTAAGTGAAAGCTGTATGGAATGAAAGGGTCACAATACATTTTGGTCACTTCTCATTTTCATATTCCTGGGAGTAAGCGAGATGTGACATGTAATAGTCAGATTTGAAAGGCCCAGCATGTCGTTTTGACTTCCTGGCTGTGGACTGTGCCTGTCCCTTCACCCTTGCAGGAGACTGTGTAAGTGCAAACATGATCAGAGCAGGCGAGAAGTGAAATGTAATCTGGCAGTCAGACACATCACACTGATTGCACCCAGAAGGAGACTGAGGGCAGGATGGAAGGCAGAACCTCAGATGTTGATCTGCAGGTAAACCATGCTCCCCATGGTGGGAACTCATCCCACATCCCCATCAAAGTCAGCCATTTCCAAGTATGTGGCGTCTTATTTTGGAATAAGCTTTGACCCCCGGCTGTGGGCCCAGAGCCCTCAGCTGGGGAATGGAATTGGCAACACGTCAGCTCTTGGCCACTTGGGACATGGGTGCATTGGGAAAATCCTTCTGGGCATTCATCTGGCTTTGGGAAACAACACAAAGTGACCTTTAATGCATAGCAGTATCTAGTGCCAAGGGCACAAAAGCAGAGTGTTAGAAGGACTGCTTTTTTTTGAAGAGGTGGTAAAATGCTAGTGTGTATGTACTGATGTGTTAATAGAAGCCTCCGACACAAAGATCATGCTAAATCCATGTATCTCACTGCAGGATAGCTCTCCAAGTGGGGGAACTCTTCAAATCACATTACACCAGCATTGTCAGAGCAGGAGCGTGCCTCGGCTCATGTCCCTGATAAACTTGAAATAGGGACAACATTTACTACTTTCATGGCCACCATAAGTCTACTCCAGTTTCACAGATTATTCTGGATTTCAGTAGCACAGAGTTAAACATTGCGGCTTTCACAGATTTACTCTTGCATTGAAAGCAAGTAGTTTGCTAGCAGGTTTTATTCACATTCACTGAGTTTTATTTGAGCAACACTCGTTTATGAAAGAGAAGCACCTTCCAGACCCTATTATATATTGCCTCTAATTTTATATCTGGCCTCAGAACAATTTCCTGGAAAATGTGACGGTACATGTGCAAGAATATACCAGTCTGTGCCAATATTAAGTCAAGTAAGTGTCTGAGCAAAAGACATGGTAAAATTTTGTGGGTGTTAGGTAGGATCTTGGTACTCTTTTAGGGGAAGGGATTTAGTGAAGACCCTCAGCATATTGTCTGTTCCATTGATTTTTCATGTCTCTCTCTTGTGGAGTATACATTCTCAAAGTCATGATTCTGGGATAAGTACTCCTGATTTATGTCCTGATAATGTCCCAGTGAAGTAATTAGGAATGTTGCTGTATGAAAAAGTTGACACAAACAGTGCTTGATGCTTTTGATAAGGTTTTGCATAGGTTTTTCAAACTCAAATACTACAGAAGCAGCATTGACAAGTAGTGAGATGGGAAACAGAGCTCAGGAGGCTTTCAAGGCCTTTATTTAAGCTCTTGTCTTAATTTGTAATTTTCCTTGATTTTAACATAGTACTTAGAGCAAGAAGACACCCAGTAGAAAAACTGGAAAGTGGAAACAGATAGGCAACAGGGCAAGGAGAGACTACCTGTTACATAAGCAGGTACTGATTTGGTAGTCTGCTGCCAATTCCCACAAAACCGTGCCTGTAGCAATACCTTTTGGCACCTCATGACACCAGTCCTGGGGCTCCCAGCATACCCTCAGGAAGCTGACACTGTGATAAGAACCTGACCAATACTCTGTGTCGATGAATTTGCAGATGTGTTTGAAGACAAAGATCCCTTCTTACATATTTAGCCAACAAGAAGCATGAAGTGACATAGACTTTTTTTCTTTGTATTGCTACTCCTGCATAGCTAGCTTAGAATGATCTGCATGGCCATTATTGATTCCTATCTGCAGTAGACAGAAATTAGAAACTACTTGAAATTACCAAAAAAAAATGAAAATAGATAAAAGGAACATTAGTTTTAATCATCTGTTGGAAACCTTCAATGTCAGATAAGAGTTGTGGTAACAGGGATTGAAAACAATGTAAATATTAAGCAACTCACAGCCAAACAGAGGTCAGTAGCTATGTTTTTGTAATTTTTATTCTTTCCTGTTCATGTTTTTTGCTTTTCTTGAGATACCAGAGTTTTGTCCCTTTTAAAGCAGAAAATGAAAGCGGAGCACTGTTGATTAGTTCCTGCCTGTTGGCAGAACTGCAAATTATCAAGCTGTTTTCAATGAAAATGAATGGGCTAGAATATATAAAACACAGCCACTTGCATCTGAGTGAAGAAGATCTTTACATGCATAATGTGATATCAAATATGCAAAGTGCTGGAGACAGCTGGAGTGAAATAGCTCATAGTGGAGGCACAGTGATGCAGTGAGTCTGGAATACGGGATTTAGGAAAAAAATGCAAATACAAACATATGTAGAGTGTTTGTGTAGTATCTATCCTTGCTGATATGGACTGTGAGCCTACACATCACAGTGGCCTTTATTTAGATAATCCTGTCAGGACAAGAAATATATTTGGTTGGAAAAAACAGTGCTGTGGGACACTGTAGAGAAAGTGAAGGACACATGCTAGATTTCTCCTCAAACAAGCTCTTGTACCAGGCTAAGCCACACTTCAGGCACTGAAAAGGAAATGCTTAAGTCATACAATGAGATTTTTTTCCCTTAATGAAGTCTTTAAGAAAGGGTAATTCTGATGATTACATGTCTGAGAGAAAATAGCCTGCATGAGAAAGGTGAGAGGCTTGACTATATGTTATAGAACTGTCTGGCAGATTGGGGAAAAAAATATGTAGCTCAGTATGTTTCCTGTTAACAGACTGTTAATAGGAGAATTTGCAAGGATAATTCATCATCAGACATCCTGGGATGATTAGATAATTTCAGCTGTGTATGGCCCAAAATCTAAAGGTCAGGGTGAGATTACAAGTGGTTTTAATGCTGGTAAGAGTAGTATGCTCACACAGCCAGCTGCCAAAATGGTGGTTTTTGGTGTAGATTGTTGTGTAGAATTTCTAAAAATTACATCTCCAGGCTTTCACTTCTTCCTGTGTTTGATGAGTAGTAATCACAGGGCTGATCTACTTCCCACATAAATCTTCACAGGATACTTCTCAGCTCCACATAGATGAGGTACACCCAAAGATTGTTTAAGGCCACTGTTGCCACTGCCACTCCCCTCCTTGCCTTCTGGCTGAGTAGGCACTTCAGTACCCATGGGACAGGGAACCAAAAATGAGCAGTTGGATGCCAGGACTTTTCTCTTGTCAGAAGGCACACTTCTGTAAATCAATGAATACACACTGTCAGTGCCACATAATAAAAAAAAATAGCAGCTATTACTCAAGGCAAAGAAAATACAGATGCGTACCCTTTACAAATATTTAGCTGTAGTTGTGTTGAGAGAGGTATTAAAGCCCTGAGCATACAATAGTCCATTTGGAAGCATATTCTAGATTGGTACATGATAATGCTGGAAAACATCCCTCAAGTTCAACATTCCCCTTAGAAACTACGTCACTGAGCAATTCTACCATTAAGCAAAATGTTGTATGGTCTGACAGAATTTCTTAGCCAGTTTTCTCCCTTTCCAAGCAAAGTTCATTTTTCTTTTTTTTTTCCCTTGTGTCATTTTATTTATTGGAGAACTCCAGTAGGACTGATACACTGTCTCTCCCTCTGACATCTGTCAAGAGCTATTTCCAGTATACTTTCATTTAGGGAGAGCAAATCTGGATCCTGACCATTTCTGCTAGTCAGATTACAAAATCAGAGCATGCCACTCTGCTGAGAACTTTTAGTATCCCATTTGTATCCTGCAGCACTGAGGATAATAAAAATTTATGACAAGAAACTGTGAGTTATCTGACCCTAGTGTGCCTAAGAGGAATTGTCCTTTTTTTTTTTTCTGCCTCTATTGACATTTTCAGGTTTTTGTTAGCAAACTGATGGGGTTTTGTCACAGCAATGCACAGAGCACTCAAATGAGTACCATTTGCTGGGACTTTATTTTTTAATCTGAATTTGGACAATATTAGGGGTTTTTTGCTGTAAATGGACTTTATGTGTTCCCTTTTTAAACTACAAAGACATGTTAAATAGCAGAACCCAAGAACACCCTCTGTTTTCTGCAGCATACACTTCTCTACAGAACCTTCTTTACATCGGTAACACATTCTCATTTATTTGCCTCTGACGTGTTTGAGGTCTTTGGAGTGCTGCTGAATGTGGCTTGAGTTAGTCAAATCATGGCCTTTAGGTGACAAGAGGAAGAAAAGCTCCCAGCAGCCCAAAGTAGGCAGCCAGATTTTTGTAGAATCTGCAGAAAAGGGCAACAAAAGTCAATCACACTTGATTGCATTAGTAACCGGTTACAGAAAAGCAGTATAGGAGCTGATAAATTAAAAACTCATGATGAAAAAGTGGCAGAGACAGCTGCTGAGTAAGGTCTAAAAGCCCCAGCATGACTGATGTAGTAGTGTGACCTATACGGTCTGCCAGTTTCCAACGCGAGCAGCTGCTAAGGTTGTTGACTGAATGTACTAATGTGTACCAGGGACAGCATCCAACTTTTTGCTGTGTTGAGGTTTGGCCAAGACTAAAATCTTCTGTAATTTTGCCAGAGCACTTTTCTGTCCTCTGCTTGCCAAGATCTAAGAAAAGTGATAATTTGGAACACTAGGACTTGAACTTAGAACTAACACCTTCATCACATCCAGAATGATTTTCTAGAAAACCTTTGAGACTTAAGACACATTAGGAGTTATTTGTTTACTGGCATGCTTGCTATCTCTTTTTGTTTCTTTTAAGTACAGTTGTGGGAAACATTTTCTTTCTCCTTTTAAAACAGAAAAGGGAGATAAACAAGGAGGTAATTACAAAAGAGGTGAGAATGGGAAATGATGTGAAAATATATTAAAATTCTAGAGAATAGGAAAAAAAAGAATGGAAANACCTGGTGGACAAAAGCTGAAGAGATGAAAGCATTCTGACTTCATAGTGCAGAACCTTGATCCTTGCTCACAACTGCATTACTGCACTTACTGCAGGTGCACCTATCAGCTGTCCTCCATGCTCTGCCTAGCCACCCCACGACCCCAGTCCATTGTCACAGTAGCCCAGAAAAAGCACATATCACCCATGTATCTGCAACAGCTTTTTTTTTTTACAATACTCATATCCATTTTCTTTATTCTTTAATTATTATACTGATTCATGTCCTGAGTTTTAGTTCTGACTTGCAAGTCTGAGGCTAGGCTAGAGTGACACATCATTTCCACAAATAAAAATACAGGGAAAGCTCATGGTAGCAGCAACAGGGTGCTGTGGGATATGCACATCATGTAGGATAACGAGACAATTTTGTGAATGCCTTCACAAGTGGATAGTTGCACTCAGAGGGTTAAAGGTTTTAGTTTCTTCTGACTATTAATTTACTGTTCCTCTTTTAAACTAATTCCAGTTTGCTTCTGTTACAGTGTCTGTCTTTTCTGCAACTGCCCTAATGCATTCCTGTTGAGGTCTCAGAAATAAATTAGCAATGTAAAGGTGGGGGGGAAACACTCTGAGGAGAACCATGTACTTAGAAAAGTGTTCCTTCTGGGGAAGCTTATATTGTGTGGTGAAACAGGTATTTTCCTCAAGGATCTCATGAATAGAAATATTAAGTTCTGGTGCAGTCCTATTTCTCTATTGGCTTGAAGGATTTCAGAGAATGTCAGATACTGATGAATCAATGCTGTGATATATGAGGCCTCTGCCATAAATAAGGTGACCATGATCAATTGTTTGATTGTTGGCATTGCATTTTCCGGATTAACACTTTTTTTTCTGTTGTTTGCTTTTTTCCTGTTCTATGTATTCCTTTAAATATTAACAACTTTATTTTTTCCTTGGTACAAGGAAATATATTTCCATGCCTTCTTTTTGTGCCAAATCTTGGAAGATTTTATAAAGCAAGACACACAGAGAAGTCAGGGATTTATTGACTTCAATCACCAAGCTAAGCCAAAAAATAACGTGGTAGAGGTCAGAAGAAAATTACATAATTATCCAGATTGCTTCTTCTGGATTCAGATTACCTGTTTACCTGTGTGACAAACAGGCCATCCACAAGTTGTGACATTGTCTGGCTGAGGTGGAGTTAACATTCAAACAGCTGTGCTTTGTGTTTGTAGCCACAACAGTTGAGACCACTGCAGTGCTGAGCTCGTGATGAGCAGTGTCCGGTGACATCAGGGCTGTCTCTCCAACACCTCCCACAAAGGCCAGCAGGCTCAGAGTGTGCAAGAGGCTGGGAAGGGAGACACAGCTGGGACAGCTGGCCCAAACTGACCAAAGGGACATTCCATACCGTATGATGAGTGAAAACAAAAGCTAAGGGGTGGTGAATTTTTGTTATTAAGGTGTTTGTCTTCTAAAGCAACTGCTACATGTACTGGGGCCATAGTCCCAGGAAGTAGCTGGTCATCACCTGCTAAGAGCAATTAGAGAATAAATCTTTTTGCTTCCCAGCATGGCCTTTGCCTTGATCTCAACCAATGAGTTTTTCGTCTCATTTTCTCCCCCTGTCCTGCTGAGCAGAGCAAGTGGCGGAGCATCTTTGTAGAGTCCTGGTGCCCAGTCAAGGTGAACCCACTGCAGGCATATCCTGGCTGAAACGAGTTCTGCTCCACAGAGAGAATGAAGTGATGTCCTGGCACAGCTGAAAGCCAGGGTTCACCTTTATACCAGCATTGAAATTTGATGTCCAAGTCCCTGCTGCCCAAAGCCAGAAGTAACCAAACCTAACTATGCTCCAACGCCTGAAATATCCCTGCACGTGGTTTCCAGAACAACTCTGTAAAGTCCTCAGGATTCTGAGTAACTCACAAGTAAAGTAAAGCAGTCATAAAGATTGCTCAGGCAGAAACTGGTGAACTACTGAGCAGTACCTGAGTTACACTGAGTGGACACACCTTATTAAAGCACTTTCTGAAAAAAGGTGCTTCCTGTAGAGCAGTCCCCAACCAGTGACCAATTTGCTGCTCACATAACAGGAAACTCGGAAGGGCTGAGAATCACCAAAAGAAAGCAAATGCTAATGCAACTTACTTTTTTCTCTTACACCCAATAGTGAAGGCCAAGGCAAACAAGACTTTGAAACGCTGCTGAGAAGAGAATACTTTTACAAGCCTTTCAGGTAGCAATCTGAGTGACCCTCTTTGTTTTATGCTGAAGACTATTTCTAGACTATTTTCAGGTTTTGAAATGTTCTCTATACTTTTTAATTCCTATTCAGTAAATAGCGAGAGAATAAGTATAGTCATAAAATACAAAGAAGAAAAATGTATCTGGAAAGTGGTGTTAAAAACATCAATTAGGCAATACAATGTCTTAAGCATAGTCCTTCGGGCAGCATCTGTTAATGCGTTTGTGTCCAGCAGCTGGGAAAACCCCAGTTCCCAAAATCTCTGTAACAGGAAAGCCACTGGATAAATAATTATTTCTGTTCCACAGAAATGTTAAATGGCAATGAATTTAAAAGTTTTATTGTGTGCATGAGATGCAAGATCTTCAGAGCCTGTAGCCACGAATTTATTGAATCGTGTGAAACACCCCACTTTCTGAGTGAGAAATGAGGGTATATCCCGGTTTTCCTGAAGGAAGCAATCCATGCAAACCCCCGGCGCGCAAGTGAAGGCAGGGCCAGCGAGGCCAGCCGCGGCAGGAAGGAGTTAAATAATGGAGGCAGCGAGGGGCGCCACCGCTCCTCCTCTGGGCGGGCCGGCGCCAACATGGCTGCGCTGGCCCCGGCGCTGGCGGCGGCGGCCGGGCGGCTCCAGGTAAAGGCCGCCGGCACCCCAGCCCGGTGCGGCCGCGCCTCCCGGAGGAGCTCAGCCTCCCGGAGGAGCTCAGCCTCCCGGAGGAGCCCCGGGCTGCGCGGGTGTGTCGGGCTGGCCGCGGGACCCAGCGCCTGGCACAGCCCTTCGGCGTGGCGGACTTGGCGTTTCTCTGTGGAACAGTGCGTTCGTGTGTGCGGCCGTGTCACACTCCTCAGCCCGCTTTCGTGCCCCTGCCGCTTAAAATCACTTGTATCACGCCAGTAGAAAACTGAATTCTGCACTGTGGTGTTGTCTGTTTGAAAGTAACCAACGAGCATTTAAAAAAAAAAAAAAAAAAGGTTGTAAATAACAATTGATTTTGTTATCTGCAGAATGAGAGCTGTTCCAGTACTGCAGGTGCTGGTCGACAAGTTCAGAGCTGGAAGATCAAAGCTGAACGAGCAAAGAAAGTTGAATTCATAAGAACTGCAGAAAAGCTAAAAGCTCAGTAAGTTAAACACTTTATCATAAGTACGTTTTCATTCTGTTCTGGAGGTAACATTATTACCTCGAGGTTCAAAGTAAGAATATATGGTAATAAAATCTTTAGGCTAAAGGTATCCTTTTTAGGAGCTCAAATTATTGTGGTTGTTACAATGGCTCAGGATAGTCTCATGAGCTCCAAAACGCCCCGTTGTTTGAATTACCATTTGTATTTAGGCCAGTCGTGTAGTAAGAATTTAGTAAGAATTGCTGCTCTTTGGTGCACCAGGAAAGGAAGTGTATGGCACAGTTGAGTTCACAGTCTTCTTACTTAGCTGTGCTTACCATCTAAGGACCTAAAGCCCTTAAGAAATACCTACAGAAGGGGAACTGCAGCAACAGAAGATTGAAAGACTTCATTTAGAATATCTAGGCCACTGTTTTGAAAAACAAGGGTTCAAGAGAGCTCAAGCACAGAAGTGATTTAAATCTGCTTCCCCACATCTTGACCAAACGCTGATGACAACTGCACTGGCAGCTGAAAGAACAGGGAGTTTTCTTCTTGAACAAATGAGCTTTATGGGGAATAGCTAATGTAGCCATCTGACTGCAAGAGAGGTTTGCAGTTGTGAATCCTGATTGAACAGGGCACTTAAGTATCACACCAGTGTTTTACATTGTGTGACTGAATCGAGTTCACCTTGATTACCCTGGATCCTGGGTTGCAGCTCAGAATTTGACTGCTGGGTAATGTAAATGTTCCCAAGCTGTTTGAAGTGAGTGCATGCCATTTAACTGTGGCTCAGTATACGTCCCTCTATAATGTTGTCTATGCTGGGGCTCCATCTAGGTGTGCCACTGCATTAACACAGCCTGTCTGGCTGCACTTTCCAGGGAAAACTCTTGCAAGGCTCCCAGAGACAATGCACGCACACAAAATTTCAGTGTGTAAATCACTGAGGTGATTTCCTTGTTAATTTCTTGTTAAAGTTCTAGAGTTGCTGTGGTATGTGGTCTTATAGCTGCAGAAATTTTTTCCTTGGAAACAGATGTAGAACAAACCAGGGATTTGTATAAAATCTAAGACAGTCCTGCACGCTAACCTTGGGAAATCTTGGCGCTTTGCTGAGTGTTCGTGCCTTACTCACTGTGGCACCCTTTCTTTCTAGGCTTGCAAATATAGAAAAAGACAAAACCGGACACCTTTATAATAGGAAGAGTGATTTCAGGGTAGAATACAGATTACTAGAGGAAATGGAACACAGTATGACTGTCAGCAGAAAAATGGAAAGTAAGTGAGGTTTTATTTGGGCTTGTTTGCTTTTTTCCTTCTTTTTTAATATGCTGTTGTTTTTGTAAATGGTTTAAAAATCAGTAGTACAGAGAGATGAGTTTAGGTGGAAGATAGATACTGATAAGTGTGGTATTTCACTATGTGCTTATAAACAAACAATTCATTGCAAAAATCAGAAGCAGGAACATTTTGGGCCTCCTATGTTATTAACTGTTTTCTTTTAATCTTCAATGTAAAACCTCTGTGGTGGAAAGGTACTGTGTATGTTGCAAAACCTATAGTCCAGCTAAGGTACAGTAAAAATATTCTTACTTCAACATTGACGCAGTGATTGTTGCCTTTGAATATCCTTTTAAACTGTTCTGTGTTTCCATTTTGAGTTTTTGGGCAATGAATATTCCTAGTTCAAATACTGCTGTGAGTTGGTACACAGTGTGTCCTACAGTATCTGTTCCACTTACAGACTATAATACAGTTCAAGAGAAAAAGTTACTCCCTTCACTCACAATAATCACATAAATCATGCTATGCTGTCTGATACAGATCAAAATAAGTTGAAGAAAGGAAAGGAACATAGAAACAGTTAAAAGTATACTTTCTTATAAATTTTCATGTGTTACGATGTGCACCTTTTATTTAAGGAATCTTAGAATATCCTTTACATCTTGCAGTCCTCAAGAAATGTACATTTTTGAGGAATGACTAAGCTAATAAGTTCAGAATTTTTTTCCATCAGTAAAAAGAGAGCATGGCATATGGATGGAAATGATGCTATGAGATAATAAAGAGGACAGTGATGAGAGCACTGTATGTCAGATGTGAAGGAGTATATCCTAAAAGATACAAAAGTGTACCACTCCCTCCAGATTCCCATTTACTATGTTTAGGTCTTTCAGCATGATCTGTGTGCTTTAAGATTTTCTGTGGTCTAAGCAGGAACTTGTACTTTCCTTAATCCAAATCTTTTAGGATAGAAGATACAGCTCCTTAGAATCTAAGATATAGCCAGAACTTCATCCTCTTCAGTAGCATATTTATGGACTCATGAGGAGCCAAGTGGTAACAATGCAAATAAGCACACATATGCTCGGAGCATATGAAAACATTGATTCTTCACTATTTAACGCAATGAATAAATGAATCTTGTTGAAGTGGTACATTCAGATACACTTTCAAACTTTGTTTTCTTTTCATAAATGGGTGTTTTGAAGCCTAGGTCAAAGTCTGCCTCCAAACTCTAGAAGCTATCACCTACATAGGCAATATTCTCAAAGCTCTCCTTTTGAAATGGGAGCTACTAATTTTAAAATCTGCTGATGCTGTGTAGGGAGCTAACATGGACCATGTGGTCAGCTACATGTAATTACCAGTTAAAATTCTTAGTATTATAGCAGTTTCTAACCATCAAACAGAATTTGTGTCCCTGCTTAGATCAAACCCCTGGTTTATTTTGGACCTTTCATTGCTCTTGTTCTTTTACTGAATTTAATGCACGAAGAAACTGTTAGAACTATCAGCACCTTCTTTTGTTGAACAGAAGCTAAAATCCTGCAGCAGCTATCAGAAATACAAAACAATGTGAAGAGACTTCAGCAGCAATTGAAAGATGTGAAGCCTACACCAGAGTGTAAGTAAAGATGACAGGTTTAAAAATATTTTCCTCTACAGACAGGTTTCTTGCATAGTTGTCTTTCTTCTGCAGACTTGGGACAGTCCTCTAGTCTTTATGATTTTGCAGGAATCTGGAAAGGGAAGACTAAACCTAGAAATGGCAGAAACCTAAGAAATGGTAAAAGATAGTGCAGTTCTGTGTGGAAACAGAAACTTCATCTTACAAGTGGTGTGTGTTTGTTCCTTGAGGTTGTTGAAAGCCAGATTTCCTATCTGTAACATCTGCCTTATGCAAAATAAACCTGGTATTCTACTACCTTTGATCTGGTAAGAGGTCACAGAGTAGGTTTTACAGGGAACTCATTTTTAGCCACCCCATGGTTTGAAATGTAAATTTGAATATTCTACAGAAAATGGTGCAGCAGTTTGTTCAGTTTGGATATTTTAAAACTTTTGGGAAATAGGTCTGAAAGAACCACCCTCATGTGGTACCTACTACCTTTTGTGGAGCTCAGGTTGAAGGCCTCCTACTAGCTGAGGGCTTTCTGATGCTAGATAAAATGCACCCCATTTCATTTAGTCAGTATTTTATATATTAAAAAAACATTATCTAGTTAAACTGTCAGTCAAGATACTAAGAACTAACAAGGCATAAAAGTTGAAAAATTAGGTTTAGTTTATGTCACTTTACCAAAATACACATTAGTTAAACTTCAGTGTGNCTTTTGAATATATAGGAGTTTGTCTTTTAAGACTGTTTGAGATGGAAATGCATGCTTTTTTGTACACTGAAATATGTGTCCTGAAAGTCTCCACAAGTCCTGCGTTTCTGGGTAGTGCTGATAAATACTATTGACTTCTTAAGTTATATGGGGTTTTTTTCTTCTTTTCCTTTTTTAGTTG
>VWZV01009584.1:0-52877 GCA_013397155.1 Irena cyanogastra | reverse complement strand
TTAATTCTCATTGTGTAGGGCCTTATTACCAGATCATTACAACTGTGCTGTTACCATTTCAGTTCTTCATCTTTGAATAATAGCTCTTGTGTGGCATTGAACAATTCCAAAATTCATTTTTGGTGAATGGACAATGAATACTGGATTTCTTTTTCTTACATTTCAGTGTTTGTCTCTTTTCAGATATCAACGGCTTTTGAAAGAGGAAAAAGCTGTCATTAATGAGCTCAGTTTCTTTGAGAGAAAAGTGGAACTGTGGGCATTTGGGAGCTCAACAGCAGAAAAAGTTTGGAAATTACCGTCAGCCAGGGTCACAGTTGATAAAACACTGGAAAACCATCTACCCGAAGAAGTAATAGAGTTTGAAAGATTTCTTCAGCGAACAGGGGGGCGGCAAGGAGGCTGGGATGATTATGATCATCAAAATTTTCTGAAAATACGGACAAAATATAGAGGAAGGCTGTCTTACATGGATGAAGCCCTTGAGTATCTCAGCGGAAGAACAAAAGAAGATATAGAACAGCATGACAAATGGTATCAACAATATGTAATTTTACATGAAAGAAAGAAAGAGGTAAAATAACCCCTCTAAGGCTTTTGAAGATTTCAGAAAATGTACTTATTTTTGAAATGCATACTCTCTTGTTTTTGTATCTGCCTCTCTAATAGTAGTGCTAGGCAGATTTCTCTTACAGTTGATGGTATATAATTGAGGTCTTTAGCATCCCCAACCTGGCAAAGTATTTGTCTTTCATAAAAAACTGTAAATAAGCGAAGACCTAACAACACAGAGAAGTGGGCTGTGTATTGCCAAAGTATATTATAAATGCTTTTGAAGTCAGTGATCTAGCAAGTTAGGTGCCAAGCCCAGAGCAGTTAGTGATCCTGTCTTCCTGTTACATTTGTCTCTAAGAATGCATGTCTCACTGTATAAGCAATACACCTAAGACAGACTGACATACAGAATTATGATTCCCTCAAGAACTATCCAAGTAATAAAAGATATACTGACATAAGAACTACTATAAACAGTGGGTTAATTGGAAAAAAATCAAGCACTGAAATATGTTTGCATTAAAAAAGTATATTACATCAACATTCATAACTACCTGAAGTTATTATGGTTGCTGTAACTGAAACAGTTTTAGCAGACATTTGTTAAACCTGCTTGTGTGATCTATAAAATAGAAAAAAAAGAGAGAAAACACATATAAGTGCTTCTTGGTTTAAAGTTTTGCCTTCAGTAGATTTCTAATTCCTATATGCATTTTGTGTCCTTGGAACAAATGTCTTCATCAGACTGAATCAATGTGAATATGTAAAGTTTTCATTAAAACCTTGGATTTTTTTTTCTATGCTCTCTTGCAGTCAATTAAAAAGTGGAAAGAAAAGCAGCAGCAAGAAAAAGAAAGAAACTTGAAGGAGAAAGAGAAATCAGAAAAAATGCTCAAGGAAAGATGGCTACAACGTGAAGAAGCTCAGAAGCAAAAAGCAGAAGAAGAAAGAAAAAGAAAACGAGCTGCAGTTGAAGTCTGGAAGAAACAGAAAGTAGTAGCATTTGCAATAGATCGAGCATCACAACTAAAACTAGAACAGAAAAAGCAACAAAGAGAGCACCAGAGCCACGTGAAGTTACTGTTGGAAAGGAATACCTTGCAAAAAAAAGTAAAGGAGGAACTTGAAAAGCTTGAAAATGAGAAGAGAGAGGAAACTGAAAAGGAGGGAAGGAAGAAAACTGCTGCAGAAGAAATTTCTAAGTTTCAAGAGCATGTGCGTAATTTCACCCCCATTTTTGTATGTCGTTGTTTTAAATTTGATACATCCTCCTACCATAAAATCAGTTAAACAAGTTTTAAAATCCAAGTTTCATTTATCTCAATCCATTTTTGATTCATTACAAATAACAGCATCTATTGCAGATAAACAGTATGCAACTTGATTTTAGACAAAGATGCTCCTTTTCTTCAATATCTAAATTCTGCAGGATTACTGAAGCTCATATTTCTTTATCCATATAGAAGTAGTTTTATTTCTTCAGTAAATAATTTATTTGGGAAAAACTACTTGGGCTATGCTGCCTAAGAAGACATCAGAGAACCTGAGTGTTGTATTCAAATGGGAGGTAGAAAGAGTTGTTGGAATATCCTGCAGGTTTCAGGTTTTCCTGTTAGGCAAAGTCAGATTACATATCAATGTAAATGCAGTTACTGGAGAATTGATATTATTTTCAGTGTTCACACTGAAGTTTGTTTTTTTTTTTTTTCCCAAGCCATGTAACTAGAATTTGTTTGTGCAGGACAAGCTATAGGATGTAGCTACCTAGTGAAACCTTATTCTTTACCATTACAATAATTTCAAAACAAAAAGCCAATCAAAAATAAACAAAACAAACAAACAAAAAAGCTGTGAAAAGGCTGCATGTATATTTTTATATAATTTGTTTTACTTCCAAAGAAAAGTTTGCTTTTCCACTCACATTTCAGGATCTACGTAAACTGGAGCTAAGGGTTTTGCAGAAACATGCTAAAGAGATAGAGAAACAGGAAAAAGAAAAAAGATTGGCAAAGTTAAGAGAGAAGGTAACTTTTTGTTTGTTTTAACCAGAGATGTGTGCAGCTTGGTGGTTTAAGCAGTCTTTTTTTCGCTGATCTAAAAAGGTTTTTTTATTATCTAAATGATTGATAAAAGAAAATGAAAATTCATGCCTGTTATCAGTAGACAGAATTGCAGCAGGCATAGTTGTTCCTGCTTAAAAAAATTAGGAAAAAATCCCTAGAATTTGTGTCTCACAATAGTATTTCACTGGGTAAGGCCTATAAAAGTGAGCTCCAATATAGGTGGTGGCTTTTATTTTTTCAAATAGTTTTCTACCATTAGTTAAATAAGTAGGCTGTCTCCCAGAAGCATTTTGCATACACTGGGTTTAACAAGAATTTAACCTTTTAAATTATTAAATTATTAAAATTTAATGACAGCAGGCAGTGTCACCATCTACAGTGAAGACCCAGTGAGCGTCATGGAACTCCTTTTGTGACGAACGAAAAAGACTAATTATTTTTGGTTGTTTATTTCACTCTGAGGTCGAGGTTCGGGTCATCAGAGACCAATCCAGGTTGAACAGACCTTCCAAAGGCTGGGAGGAACGCAGGCAACAGATGGCACCAGCAGCTGCAGAACCGCTGTTGCGCGTTTCTCAGAGGTGAGGAGGGGACCGATGGACGCGCAGCATGACACAGCGCACTTTTATACTTTATGCCTTTCTGTTTTGTTGTCAGAGCTGTCCTAGCCTGGAGAGGAGGGTCGTAGCTGCACGCCAGCCTGTCCCTGTCGCAGGACGAAGCAGCAGCCAGCACTTCCCGGCGCAGAGCTGGCTTGACCCATGGCGTGTGTTACTTCTGTATTTTGCGAGTGTCGCGTTTGACCCGCCGGCTGTCAGACCGGCCAGCTGTGATGTCCCTTGGCATTAAAAGCGTGTTTTCCCCGCAGCTGGTTGTGGCGGCGCCTTAAAAGTGGGGTCGCCACCCTGGCCCTCTCGGCAGTGAACTGAGACACTCCTTCCCTTCCCTTCCCCCTTCCCTTTCCCCTTCCCTTTCCCCTTCCGTTTCCCCTTCCCTTTCCCCGCTCCGTCCTCCTTCCGTTTCCCCGCCCCGGGGCGGGCGCCGTGGGTGACGCGATCCGGGCGCGCCGGGCGCGGGCAGCAGCGGCGAGATGGAGATGGCGGCGGCGGCGGCGGAGGCGCCGTGCCCGGGAGAGCCGGAGCGGCTGGACTTCCTGCGGGAGCGGCACGTGCGCTTCTTCCAGCGGTGCCTCCAGATCCTGCCCGAGCGCTACTCGTCCCTGGAGACCAGCAGGTAGCAGTGGGCCGGGCTCCTCCGGCGGGCCGCGCGGCGGGAGGCGGGACGGGCGCCGCCGTGTCCGCCCGGCGCCCCCCGCCCTTCCCGGGCCCGGCCGCCCTCCCCTCTCGTCGGGCGGTCGCGGTGACGGGAAACCCCTCCCAGAGCGCTGCTGTCTCCCGCGGCCGGGGCACGGAGCAGCGCCCCGCGGCCGGAAGGAAAAACATCCCTATAAATCTGCCCGTCAGCAGACAGCTCCCAAAAAATATGTGTTAGTGTAGGGTAGTAGTTATTGCTCGCGTAAACGGCTTGACATCCACGAGGGAAGACTTGTTGATCCTTCTAATCTGTTTTAAGTCCAGTGCTTCACTCTCTTAATCTGCCTTGGAAGCCATTTTAAAATAAATCGCCTAAGCTTCACTTCGGCACGCAGAAGACTCTTGTTTATGTTACAAATATTTTTAAGTCTTCATTATCTAGTGTAAAAGAGAAAATACTAGTGAAATATGTTCCTCACTTTGAGTTGGAGGGGCATTTGTTCCTCTTATGGCTTCAGAATGTATTTATTTGATATTCTTCAAGTCTTCACATAAGATAGTTACATCAGAGGTGTAAGAATACCAGTAATGGAATTATCAAGCTGCACTTGATAAAATATTGGAGACAAGTAGATGGTTTGATAATCTTATTCAGACAATAAAATAGTAAGATTTCCACTTCATAATGTATGGCAAGTCATCCCGTGAGGAATGTTCCGTGGCTTCAGTCGGGTCATCCTGCTTTATTTTGGTTGAGAGCACAAGCACCTGGCATAAACATGTAAGAACTGGAACAGATAGAGCAGACCTGTGTGTGAAATTGCTGACACAGAGTTGTGAATTGTGAGTTGCTGTTTCAACTTTATATTGAAAAGTTAGAAATGGAACTACTGGAGAGGGGCCAGCAGAGGGCTTAGAAGAAGATAGTTAAGGGACTGGAGCATCTGTCCTGTGAGGAAAGGTTGGGTGAGCTGGGCCTGTTCAGCCTTGAGAGGAGATGACTGGGAGAGGGTCTTACCAATGCATTCAAGTATGTTAAAGTGTAGGTGGTGAGAGGATGGGGCCAGATTCTTAAGTGATCCCTGTGACAGGGCAAAGGGCAGCAGACAGAAACACAGGAAGGTCTATCTCAATATGAGAAAAAACTTCCTCACACTGAAGGTGGCCAGTCGCTGAAGCAGTCTGCCCACAGAGGTTGTGGAGTTTTCTTCCCTGGAGATATTCAAGGAAGAGATATTGTGTACCTGTCTGTACACAATCCTGTAGAACCTGCTCTGGGTAAACCTGCATTAGGAGAAGGGGGTTGTACTAGATGATCTCCAGAGGTCCTTTCCAAGCCCAGTTGTTCTCTAATTTTGTGAAATTTTGATTGCAGAGCTGTAAATCATTTATTCGTTAAAAATTAGTTGGTACTTCAGTCTACTTTCTCATTTATTTTAGGTGACAGCAAGGGGAAGTTTAGGCATCCTATGCTCAACTGTGTATGGGCCTTAAAATTACCACAGCAAGGAGATGTATTAAAGTGATAACACGAATAGCTAACCTTAGGCCTACTGATGTTTGAAAAGAGCTAAAGAAATGGGATGTCTTCAGCCTAGAGAAGGAGGAATCTAATCACAGTCTTCCATGGGTGGGAAACTACTTACAAAGAAAGATAGAGGTGTACTGTTTGCAAGGAACCATCGTGATGGGGCAGGAGGCTGTGGGAATGAGGTACTCAGGGGAGAATTGTGTGGCTGTAGGAAAAACGTCCTTTGCTGTTAGGAGAATTAACCATAAAAAGCTTGCCCATTGAAGTGGTGGAGTCACCTTTGAGAATGTGGCTTCTCAGGGTCCTGGGTCATCTCCTCTGAGGCCCTGCGTTCTTCAGAAGGTGGTACCAGTGATCTCCAGAGGCCCTTGACAACGTAGACATGTTCTGCAGGGGTGCACACCTGTCTCTTGACAAGTACTGAGTAGGGGATTGAACCATAAATACATCATCTCCAGTTTGATTTCATGGGTATTGGGTTTCCCTTTTTGGCAAGTTCAAGGTCACAGAGTTCAGCAAACCTCTGGAGCTGATACAGGTGCAGAAAGAAATGCTGTTACCCTTTTATTTGTATTTCCCCTGTTCCTGAATTCGAGCGGTTCCATTTTGAGTTAGATGGCGAAATTCAACTAAATTAAAGAGAGATTTGTTAAATAAATAAATAAAGTAATTAGTCAGATTTTTTTTTCACTGCACTGCAGTAGAAAACTGTTTGTTGTCGCCAGGCGAGGATTGTTTCCTCGCTGTGATGGTGCATTCCAGCTTAAGCTGTAGATTGTTAAACAATAACAGAGAATAAAGAAAATTCATTTCACGTTCTCTACTCATCTTCTTGCCCAAAGCCTTTGTAATTATTTTTATCTGTAGTTATTTGCATGCAACAGTAGTTGCAGCAAGAGTAATTTTTAAGCATTCTGATTGGTAGTGTTTCATACACACTGATTGTCAGCACTGTCAGGTTTTGCAGGAGAACACAACTTCCCTGGTCTCTGAAGTTTTTAAGATTCTAGCGCTTCATGGTGCTCTTCGTAGCACACTTAATCAGTTTCTTAAATTTGTCACTTCAAATGCTTTCTGATTTCTTCTGTAAAACTGTAGTCTTTGTCCTTGCTTGAAGACAAAGGGGTCTGAATCTGCCATCTGAAGTGTCCTGTTGGCCATCCTCTGTGGAAATGGCTGTAGATAAAGTTTTTACACTTCTTGGCATACGTCTGTCACCTGAGGTGCTGCTAAGAGTTGCTTTTGCTAGGACACATGTCTGTTAATTTTCTGTGAGGGAGGATAGCATATGGAGTAAAGATGCAGTACCTAAACGGCTGTATTGCAACATATGTATCACCGGTGGTGCCAGACACTCTTGCCCACTGTAAATAAAATCCATCACACTACAGGCTGTTCTTTAGTAATGCTGGAGACAGACAGTCAACTCTGAATAAGTGAACTGAACCCTAGCTATATTCAAAACCACTTTTTAAGTTCATATATCTGACATACACATTTTTAACTGTAGATGATATTTGCTGTCTGTGTTGTAAGTATAGCCTTGTGGTTTTGGACTTACTTTGCAGCAGTTTCTAGTGCTGATGTTTGCATGTTGTTTGTGCCTCACTAGAAATAGCTGGGTAAAATAGAGTGAAAATATCTTTTTAATAGTTCTAGTAAAAGATTAGTTTTTGTGAAAATCAGAACATACAGGCAATGTTTCACAGAAATAGTTTATTGTAGCTGAAAAATAATTTCCTTGGTTTTCTAAAATAAAAGTAGTGGAGTTTTTTTAGTTAGTTATTTATTATCCAGGGTCAAATTTTGGGTTAAACAGAGATCTGATCAATGGTAAAGTTGATAAAAGCCTTGAAGTGTTAATTTTGCACTGTGAAAGACAATTTCTTAGTCATCAGAAGAGTTAAAATACACTCTTGTTCTACATAGTGATACTTCTGTGTGCAATGTACTTTTTTTTGCTTTCTCTACTCAAAAAAAGTATTTTAAATAATAACAGTTAATATATATATTTTACCAGTCTGCTGGTAGGAATGTCACCCTAGGAGGCTCTGCCACTGTACTGAGATTAGCATCTGCTGTGTTGTCATTTGGCTGCTGTGTTTTAATTAGAATAATTCTTTTGGATGTGTTCTTTGGGCTGACTCACATCACCATTTTCTCCACGGTCTTACTGTTTGTGGTTCTGATGCAGAACCTCCTGCAGAAATTAAGTGGCTGTGGAGGCTCCTGTCCACAGCTGTCTCTTCAGAGCTACCAACCTCTGGCCAAGGTGGCTCACCAGTTTGTGAGGTAAATACGAATCACAGCCTGATCTTGGAAGGAAAGTTGGTATGAACTGTTGACTTTCCTTGGCATGCTGAATTGTAGTTTCTGTATGCGTAGCAGTTGTTTCACAATCTATCGACTTATCTGGTGTGTGGAGAACAAGAATTTCTAGAATGATCAGCAGACAAGTGTGGGTGGCAAAATAAACATACAGCTAATTTTAGTCTGACTCAGAACATCCAAGGTACCATTACATGAGCATGTTCTCTCATAGCAAGTTCTCCCAAGTTCCTAACCCAGTGCTGTTGCTTTGGTCCTCTGTCAGAGTGAGTGATGCACTACTGGAGGGCCATGCCGTGAGTGGCTGCAATAGTTTGAGTTAAACCCAGTAAAGAAGGTGTTAGTTAGCAGGTATGATAGCACATGTTCATGGAAGGAAACAAGTTGTAGGAAAGGAACATTCAGCATGCTAGCTACTCCACTGCTCTGTTGGGTACTTGAATGTGACATGCTTAATTTTAGATGTTTAAGTAGGATAGTCATCTAGGCTGCTTTACACCCAAGGACCAGGAATAAGTACCTCTAAGTTAATTCATCTTATATGCTTGTTTATGCATTGTTTGCTAACGAAGTAGGCTTTGCTGTTTGACATTGACATCTAAGCATCTGAAATTGGGTTTGGGACACAATGAGAGGCAGCTTACTGTATTTAAGGGTTACCTTGCATGTGCACCTAATGCATGTTTAAGGGGTTGTTCATGTAAGAATTCTTCACAGAGAACTAGTATTCCATATGTTAATACCATAACCTAGTTTACTTTGTAGTGGGTTGTTTTGTTGGGGTTTTCTTTCAGGTAAACAGGCCCTTAGGTAAATTTTTAATTGACATATCATTATTGTATAAGAGGAGGGACAGCTTATATGAAAAACCTTGTTGAGGCAGAAAAATGTTTTCGGTACATTAAGAACATTATTTTGTCCAGTAGATGACTTTCATGTATTCTAAACTAGACTCTGTGTTGCACCACTGTCAAAGGCTGAGAATTCATAGATGTATCTGTTGCTGCAACCGTTTGTTGATTTCCCCATGATATTTATGGTGGGAAGTGTAAGTCTTATCTTTTTCTTTTAGGTTGACAATTGCATTTTTCGCACTCTCTGGTCTGGATATGTTGGATTCCTTAGATGTGGTGAACAAAGATGATATAATAGAATGGATTTATTCCCTGCAGGTCCTCCCCACAGAAGACAGTGAGTGAGTTTTTAGTTTTTTTTATTGATATTGACATTTTTACTTTTGCTTTTTACTTGGGGAATAGTGGATGGCTCTTGTTTTTGTAAAATACAAGGTTGACCTTCCTAAAGTGCAGTCCTGGTAATTTCAGGTAGTGATGTTGGGCAGGTCTTGGATATAGATCTCTCACAAGTAATAAAGCTAGAAAAAGCAGAAATTAATTTGAAGATCAGCCAATAAAAAATAGTATAATAAAATTGCACCTTTAGGCATTTTGGGGGAATGTTTCATCTGGTTCTAAAAGAAATGCATATGTTGTAAAAGTATTACTAGTCTAATGATGGTTATATTGGCTTCCACTCCAATGCCAGGAGCTGTGATCACAGCTGTGTTTTTTTACAACGGCTTTTGGAGATTCGGAGGTGTAAGGGTAAGAAGCAAAAAGGATAAACACAGTCTGTGCTCGATATTCCTTAGATTTGTGAAGGTTGAATTTACCCAGGGTTTTGAGAAGGAGTAATGCTGCTGCTGAATCCCAGCTGTCCTCAGATTGGAAGGTGCATAGCAGAAAAGCTGGCAAGGGAACTTGCAGGAAATGTCCATTTTGTGGTTGATTTGACAGAAGTTAGGGAGATGCTGTTCCTGTGGGCTAGTTGATGTTGGCAGTTTTTTCTGTGGTAGCCCAGGTGAATGGCTGGTAGCACTAGAAGGAGTGGGAAGGAGGGAGGGAGACATGGGTGAGGCACTGCTTCTCTGTGACAGAAGGTGCTGGCATGTTAAATGCTGGTGTGGGCATAGCTCCAGGCTGGTGGTCTCTAGAGAAAAAGCAATTCCAGTTGCCTGTCTGTAAAATCATGAACATGTACTTTGGATAGATGTAGGCAGAAAATTGTGTGTTTCTTTCTATTATTTATTCTATTTATATACAACAAATTAGGTCTCTAAAATCAGTTTTATGAAATAAGCATACAGAAGTCAGGACTGCTGGTGCGTTTTTTTTACTGTAATAAAAAAATCCTTTTTCTTACTCTAGAGATTTAGAAACCATCAGATCCACCACAGGAACGAATTCTGATAGATTTCTTTTTTCTTGTATTGTATTCCAGGATTGATTCTTGAAAATTAGGAGTTTGGATTACATAAATATTCCTACAAAGTTTTTTAATGATTAGAAGGTTCCTGTGCCTTACTGTTAAGGAATCTTTCCACAGTGTACATGCTTTGTTTCTAGGAGTTGCTCGCTTTGTGACTTTTATCCCAGTCTTCAGGACTTAATTCCAAAAGAACAGGGAAGTTTGCAAGAAAAGAGATTAGAACAGGCATTTCTGTTTGTTTGTTTGTCTTTGATAGTATGCAGTAATTTTCTGGGGGTTCTACCTGGTCAGTATTTAGAATATTGCCATTGTCTAGAGCCTCCTAGGGAGGGCAGTAAAAATATCAGCGTGCAGATGTGGAGGCTGACAGTTCAGCAGAGATGTGCTCCTTCTTTTTCTAGCTGTCATCCCCTTATAAACTGAGAGGAGTTTTGGGGAGGGCACTTTTGGCAGCGCACTCTATGCTTTCCAAGTAATAAATCTCTGCTTTTCACTTCCATACTGTATTTTTGTATCGTACTGTAATAACTCTGGTTTTCTTATGCTCTTGGTAATAACATTGCTCTTGTCTGGTCACTTGACCGCTAAGACTTCAGCATCATTTTTATTTCATTTTTGCTTTTTCTATTGGACAGTAGAAAGTGCAAAATGTGAATGATGCTGATAGCAGCAGGTTGGATATTGAATGACTACATGTGAAGAAGGAAACACCTACACTCTGGTAATGTCTACTGCCAGTAAAATGTATTGCCTCTCTATTTTTTAATCCTGGGTGGGTGCAATGCTTTTTAATTGGCAGCCTCCCAGCAGCAAGAGCTCCTACTCCCTCTTTTGGCCTCTTTGAAGAAGTGACTTAACTGTGTTAGGGTACAGCACTGAGGTTTTTGGTTTCAGAGTGCTTGTGCATCTCTAGTTAAAGAGGAGATTGCTAGCTTGATGGATTGGAATCTGTCCAGGTTAAAAAGAAAGAAACAAAACCAAGAAAGCACAAAGAAACACGCTATTGCAGCATTTTTTTCATGCATTCTGATAAATGTCTCTTTCCATGGAATATTGGTTTTTAAAAATTTAAATTAAGATACTCTTTTATAATGATGAATTCCACCAATCTAAAGTAACTGCATTTTACGCAATAAAAGTCTTCAATAAGTTTGGCTCTGGGACTGAAAACCAATTTAAAAGCTACATTTTAAATGGTAATATGTTTTTACAGAATCTTGGGGTTTGTTCTTTGTTACATCACTGATTGAATTTCTCAAATTTGATATCAGTCATAAAGACAATTCCTGTAATTCTTATTAGAAAAATAATTTTTTTTTTGCTTTTCATGTTTGTCCCTCCAAAGGTTCCTTTATGCACAGCACTTAACCTCATTTTTATTTAAAGCATTTTTTTTAAGATGGTTAATTCAAATTGTTTTGAGAACTACTGCTACCTTAGAGTCTTTTTTCCAGTGTATGGGAGACAGAGCAGTTGGTGTTCCTCAAACTTAGTATCTGTTTATTTTCATGAATAACTGTTCTAGTAGGTGTACTGGCTGGGCTAGAATTTTTTTTTCATAGTAGCCTCTAATCTGCATTGTTTTGGTACCAAAAGAGTGCTTTAGTCTTTCAGCTGTTGCTGAGCAGTGCCAGTCAAGGCTGGCTCTTTTTGCCCCCTCTGCACTCCTTTTCCCATGGCAGATACAGCAGGGGACACAGCCAGGACAGCCAACCCAGGCTGACCTCAGGAGTGTCCAGAGGGACAGTCCACACTAGTCTGACATCATTTTCAGCAATAAAAGCTTGGAAAAAGAAGGAGAAAGGCGGCAATATTCGTGGCTCTGGCATTTGTCTAACCCTTACCCTTGCTGAGGCCTTGCTTTCTGGAAAGTGACTATACACCTGCCTGGCTGTTGGGAAGTAGTAAATTAATTCCTACTTTGCTTGCTGTGTGCCCACAACTTCTGCTTCACTTGTCTAACTGCCTCTATGTCACTCTGTGAGTCTTCTCTTCATCTCTCTGTTTCCTTGCCTCAGCTGCTGGTTGGAGTCAACCCACCACAGCAGTGTTACAGAATCTGCTAGAAAATTCAGAATTTGGTGGTTTAGAGCACTTCCTTAGATAAAGTCTCACAACACACTGTGATAGTTTTGAGTGACACATTTGTATTTACTGATATGTCATAAATCTGATGGCTAATGATAGCTTCACTTCAGAGGTTTGTAGCCTTTGAAATTCTATGTGAAACTAAAACTCAGTAATGGTGAGATTTTGATCTGTTGAGTAAGAAAGCAAACATGTGCTCTGTCAGCCTAATCAAAATGCACTTAAGGAAGCTGAAGATTAGGGTCTGTCAGGATAGACTCTATTCTTCTGTGGGTTTATTGTACCTGTGATTCAGACAAAAAAATGTCTTTTTGGTACCCTAATTTTAGCTTCACTCTTCCGGGGACTATCTCAATACCAGTTCTAATTCAGAGGCAATGGCACGTCATATGTGCAAACTGACCCCCACACAGAAACACATTCTTAGCTGAATGCTTCAACTTACTGCTGCCTTCTGCTTGTCTGAAGGGCCCCTGTCTTCTATAACTCATGCTAAATAGTTTGGCTTTATCTTGCACAGATTTTGGCCATTGTTACCTTTCCTTCTCTTTTAGTGAATGCTCTGTTTAGGTGCATAGCTACTATGTGTTTTTGTTTTCTTTGTGTGCTCACTGCAAGAAAACCGAACTGTATTTCCTCTTAGAAGTTGAAATCTTAAAAAGTACTTTTTTCATTTTGAGGAGGGTAATGTTCTTTTACAAGCCTCACAGAAATTAGACATTTTTAGATTAAAATGTTATTTTTTGAAGTGATAGTGAAATTAGGAAAGAGTTAACAAAACACCTTCTTTTAACTAGTTGCTTGTTATTAAGATTGTTATCATGTCAGTGTTTTACCGTTTTTCCTCTCATAGTGCAGCTCCTTGACAGAATTTCAAGTTTATTTTAACTACCTAAAGTGCAGCTCATAGCAGTTTAGGAAAGATATATTCCAGTTTATTTCAAGTCACATTCCGAGCCAGTTCAGCACTTTTAAAAGGGAGTGAATGCAGAGCTCAAGTAATCTAATTACCCAGAGGAAGGACACTGCTTGGCCATATTCATCCACCATCCTCCCCCATAGGAACAGTGGCATTTGTTTGACCCTGCTTGAGAGCTTGCTGCAGTGGCAGAAAAACACACATTTATTTATCTAACAGAAGGTTAGCTTTGTGTTGCATTGGTGAACTGTGTTGATTGGGAGTGCCAGTGCCAGCCCACTAAGGGAGAAGGAAGAAAATTGTACTTCTTGACAGCTGGATGCTTCAATGGGTTTGCTGTAGTAAGAAATGGAACCAAAAGGAGCACTGAAACATATTTTATTTGTTGGTCTGAATCCCCAGGACCCACAGATACAAGACTGAAAACCAGTATGCTACATGACAGGCCTAAAACTTACTTCTATCAAAGTCTAAATTTAGATTTGTATTAATGATTGTTTCTTCTTATGTGGTAGTACTGAAAAAAAAGTATAAAATGATATTGACTTTTTTGAAATCATTTTTACATGTGAGCTTTCTGATCATGAGTTTCTTGAGCAAAAATACGAATTTTTCTCCAGCATAACTTTCTTTTGTGGCTACATTTGAAGTATTTATCTGGATGTATAATGGACTACAATTTTGGAGAATGCAACTTTGCATTTAGTGACATCCTCTAGTACTTTGATTTACAGGAATAATTACCAGCTCTAGTTCAGTGAGAAGGGCTTATGCTTACTTTTATCTGGATGTACTGACTGAATCAGCCTATGTTAAAGCTGTGGGTTTTTTTGGTTTTTTTTAATATTATAAAATTTTAGTAGTGTATATAAGCTTCTGTACTTGGCAAAAGGAGGCAGGTCTTCAGCCAGAGGATGCATGGGATTATCTGAATGTGAGAAGTTAGTGGTAAAAGTTTATCAATCCTTCCATGCAAGAGAAATCATAAAATATAAATAACAAAAATGCCCTGTCTATAAAAGAGAGCTCTTAGGATAAGTTGTGGTCATCGCTTGAAGCTCTTTTACGTATCTTAAGGACTTTCTGGTTTAAGGACATGTAAGTAACATCTTCTGCACAGGAATGTTTCAGCTCTTGATTTAAGCATATGAAGTCTTTTGGTTTTGGAAAAGGGTCAGTTTTCTTTAGTTGTCAAATGTGAAAAGTTTTTCCAGGTGTGTTTTTTCAGCTTTCAAACCACCACAAATAGTTACACGGCAGTTTATGAAATATTTGTTACTTTTTGCTCTGTCTTAAGCTCCTGCAGAAGGTGGCTAAGTAAGGTTGATGGTGGAAGTGAACACCAGGTGGTACCATTTCACAGCTGGAGTTGGACTGATGCACAGCAAACTCTGCTGGAGCTGAACTGGCGACTCCAGCAGTTTTTCCCCAAGGGGCATAGGCTGCAATCACATCCTTTTAATTTGGGTCTATTTAGTTCTTAATTCTATCTCTGATTCTGACAGCCCATTTTTGGTTCAGGAAAGTGAACAGTTTGATTAGCAATACTAAACTATTACGTAAAACAAGAAGTACAAGTAAATTGCAATAAAAGAATAAAGCCAGCTTAACAGAAGATGAAATTTCACATTTTAAAGTTTCTTTCATAAACTGAAAGACAATAATTTCCTGTAATCCGCCTTTGGTTTTCATTTGATTTTCAATTTGTATGCTCACAGGATGCTAAAAAACCATTTTGAGACACTACTTAAGTGTTCCAGAGTCATGTGGTTAAAAACAAGCTGTTTTCACTTCCTGTTTTAATGCTTCCTTTTTCAACTCAGAATTCTATTTTTTACTTCATGTATTGTGACTAGAGATTCAGCAACTCGCTTGTAGTCTAGGGAGGTTTAGGAAGCATTTATTGCAATCACATAGATGCATTTGAGGACAGGATAAAATTCCCTGCAAAGTTTGCCCTAAAGTTTTCCCTAAAAGGCGTGCTGGTCTTATGTTTTTCCTAGGAGCCAGTGTGAGTAGTTTGGAGTGGGAGATGAGAAGTACTGGAAAAAAGTGCCAAAATTATTTTAAATTTATAGCAATACAGTTATAAATCCAACTTTGAATCCAGTTGCAAATGCTGTTTTCTGGTTGATAGAAGTTTAGTAGTACAAGAAAGGTTTTAAAATACTACATGAAAATTGAATATCTAAAGGGAGTGATAGATCATGATTTCATTAATGTACTTTATTTTTAATCTATTTGTATAGCATCTGTGAATTTGGAAGGTGACCAGGTTTTAAAATACTACATGAAAATTGAATATCTAAAGGGAGTGATAGATCATGATTTCATTAATGTACTTTATTTTTAATCTATTTGTATAGCATCTGTGAATTTGGAAGGTGACCAGGTTTTAAAATACTACATGAAAATTGAATATCTAAAGGGAGTGATAGATCATGATTTCATTAATGTACTTTATTTTTAATCTATTTGTATAGCATCTGTGAATTTGGAAGGTGACCAGAGTGACCCACTAACAGCACACAAACTTGGGTTTCATGCTGCCATTTCTACCTTGATAATGAATTATAACTACACTCCGAAAGGCTAGTGATGGGGATCAGTATTTCTGGGATGAATCTTTCCACGTACCGACTGTCAGCTGAGTTCTGTTCAGCTGCAGAGCTGTCTTAATTGTAGCATGTTTCCTTTGCAGCAGGCCAGAATAGCTGTGTTAGTAGCATAATAACTCTTTTCTGGATGAAAGATTTCCACACTGGTATCATTTCCAAGTGAGTGTTCTAGTTTGCTTAAGCACTTAAGACACAGGTTTGTTTTTACTGAAAATAAACATGAATGGTGATTTTTTTTTTTTTTCCCCTGACGATGTTGCGTAGGAAATCTGAGACTTACTGGGCAGGAATTCTAGGTCTTCTCTTACTGATTTGTTCACATTGTGTCATTTTTGAAATTGTGATGCTTTTTTGGGCAGTGTCCTTTGGGACCTTAGATTAGTCTTTAAGACTCGTTTTTTTGTGCTTTCCTAAGGCAGAGGCAACATGAAATACAAGTTTTTGACTCTGCAAGTGAACAGACAAATGTTCTCTGTTGAGACTGTTTATATTATAATAAAATAAAACAGTTATTTTTTTTCTTTCTGTTTTCTCTGTGTAGATCAGACTAGGGCATACCAGCTTCTAAGCAGGCTGAAGTTGTTTTTGTTACATGTGTAGAATCATTAAAAAGTATTTTAGACTGAACTGTGGAGGAAGTGGAGAATTGCAGGTGTTTCGCTCCATATTGGTTAGATCCAGAGACTTGCCTTGCAGAGGAACTTGTGTACTTCTGGCCAAGTTGAAATTCTTAGACTAGTAAAACCTTTCTAGTTTAAATTTTGCATATATACAGAGTATGTTTAGAATTAGAAGGTAGTATGCTGCTAAATTACACCAGCGCTTGTAGGCCACATTGCATAGTGGTGTTACTTAGAGCTTTCAGCTTTATAACTATTCATTCTTATTTATTCTGGTGCAATTTTCTCTAATATCTATGAGGATCTTTAGCTTAAAGGCTGAATAACTTAAAGGAGGTGGAGAGAACTTAAGAACACCATGCTGCTCTTTGGCTGTGGCATTCATAAGGTTTTTAGTTTCAGACACTGAGCAGTAAAAACTTGAGGTTTTGCCGTGCAAAAGTGAGTTTGAGCTCTGCAAAGCTGTACTTACTCCTGACACTGTGTGGTTCTCGGTTCTATGTGCTACATGCTCAGGTATTATGATGTGTTTGAAACAAATTACACTGTATTACTGACAGAAATGTTTGATAGCTACAATGTGCTTAAAACTGCGAATTGTTTATCCTTGAACGTGTTGTGAAGTACTTTGAAACAGTTCTGCTTGGGAACAGATGGTATTACCAGGCAAGAATCCAGAGAGAATTAAAAAAATATGTTAACTGGCCATTTTCCCAGGGCAGCAGTCCTTTTCTCTTTTTTTCTTGTGAGCATGGAAGACAAGTCTGTGGTGACACAAACTGTATTTCCACCAAATTAAAAAAAAATCTGATGCTTTGTGTTTTGTCACTACAGCAATGAGTAAATTAAGTTTCCTTGTAGTTTTCTTTATTTTTTTTTTGTTAATCAGAGAGATACCAAACTAAGGTTGGGAACTGAGAGACATGTGCACACTTTATTAAGGCTGTGGATAGTGTTGAACTAACGGGTCTTGATCTCATTAGAGAATTATGGTTTATAATAAATGTTTCAACAAAACAAGTTAGTTGAGCATTGTTTTAATCTTTTCCAGGATCAAATATGAATCGCTGTGGATTCAGAGGTTCTTCATATTTAGGGATGCCATTCAATCCCTCCAAGGTCAGTTAAGAATGTGTATGTGAAATGTTTTCAATAAGGCAATAAATTATCTTGTGTCTTTTTCATAATATTAACTACATAATTACAGAATGTCTGGAAGGCAGGGAATTTTGTAGTGTTGATATTGAAATGTTTGCAGAACTTTTAAGAAATGTGCATAAGAAACATACTAAGATGATACCTAAAACTTCAATTCTCACAGCAGTGAAGAAACTGACATACAAATTGTAGCTTATCTCAGTGCAGTCTCCTCCTTCTCTGGTCTTTTACTAACAAAGGAAAACTCCTCTAGCTGAAGAATCGTCGTGAGGCAGAGAAGCTGGGCAGAATAGCCCTAATTAAGGGATGCAGAACATGCTGTTCTTTGATATCATAGAAAGGTTCAGGCTGGAAAGGGCCCTTAAGATCATTTAGCTCCTATCCCCTTGCCGCAGGCAGGGACACCTTCCACTAGACCAGATTGCTCGGGATCTCATTCAGCTTGGCCTTGGACGGGGATTCCACAGCTCTGGACATCCTGTGCCAATGCCTCACCACCCTCACAATAAATAATTTCTTCCTAATACATAATGTAAACCTGGCCTCTTTCAGTTTGAAGCTATTCCCCTTGTCTTGTCACTGCATGCTCTGGTAAAAAGTCTCTCTCCATCTTTCTTGTAGGGTCCCTTCAGGAACTGGAAGGCCAGAATTAAGTCACCTCAAAGCCTTCTCTTTCCCAGGGTGACAAATCCCAAGTCTTGTAGCCTTTTCTTGTAGGAGAGGTACTCCAGCCCTCTAATGAACTTAGTGACCTCATCTGGATGTGTTCCAACAAGTTCCCATCCTTCATGTGCTAAGGACCCCAGGGCTGGGCACAACATTCCTCATGGGGTCTCACCAGAGGGGAGCAGAATCCCCTCCCTCCCCTGCTGCCCACACTGCTTTGGATGCAGCCCAGGACACATTTGGCTTTCTGGGCTGGGAGTTCTCGTGGCTGGGTCATGTCTAGCCTCTCATCCACCAGGGCCCCCAAGCTCTTTGCTCTCAATGACTTCTCTTCTTCTCCCTGCCTGTACCCTCCCAGTCTGGGGTTGTCCTGGCCTGGGTATAGCACCTTGCACTTGTTGTTAAATCTCATGAGGTTCTCATGACCCACTTCTGGAGCTTGTCCAAGTCCTTTGAGAAAAGTGAATCCCAGCTGATGCCAATGTGTCTGGTGCCCTGTAGGCCATCGCATCGTCAAAAAAACACCTAAAATCATGGCAGTGACACCAGCCAGGGACACATGTATTAATAGACTGGGCCTGATTGTTTCTTCCGAAGTCAGTGTCTGCAACTGCAACTGGTGTTTCTCTTCCTGTGTTGAATCATGTGTATTTGATTGCACCTGATACCCACCCAGACTTCAGCAAGTCTGTTCATCCCTGTTTGTCATGACCATAAGAAAGGATGCTTGGAAGCCCAGTGAATTGAGGTTCAGAAGAGTTAAACTTTCATATGAAAAGAAAATGCCTTTAATAAAAGACAGAAATGAGGTTAGCAGAGGCTAGTTTAGTGCTCTCACAGATTTTTCATCCACTTTTCAGTGTGATTTGATTCTTCACTCTCAGCCACAGGACAGAACTAGTGTACTTCTTTCACAGTCCTTTCTGCACACTGGCTTCTACTTTCCTTTTCCAGCTATATCACACCTTTAGCAGCTCTACAGTGTAGTATTTTAAATCAGTGCATACTTTTGGAAACCTTTTTCAAATCCTCCCCAGTGTATGAAGCTAGAAGAGTTTATTTTGGATATAGTTGTGAGATCTTGTAAAAGGCCATGAAGACAAAAAAGTCTGTAAGATTGGCAAAGTATTGTTTTCCCCTCCCGGCACTTTCTGGTGTTTTAATTTAATTCCCACCTTCCAATAGTAAATGCTTCATACTGAAATACTGTCTTTACTGGAAATATGTTGCTGTCCATTGGTGTCTTAGAATGTATTGCCCAATATGCTATGAGATAAAGGGGTGGAATCATGTTACTTGTAGAAATTAGCTACAAGATCACTATCTCTAGAGAAGTGTTTGCACATGGATGTGGTTTTTATTCAAGCATTGCAGTACTTTCTTCATTGTATCTGTGTTTGAGGGGTTGCATCTGTTCGATTTATTGGCAAAAAAAGGTTTAAAGCATTTCCAGCACTGTTGCCTGAAATGTTGTGAAATAACTCAGAGAAAAAAGACTTGGAAATTCACTGCCATGACTCTGGGATATATTTATGGTCACATAATTTTTCTTTTTACATTATTTAAAAGTGTTCTGTTAAATCTGCCTTGAAAAATATTTTTTGAAAAGCCTGTAAGCATTTTGGATTTGCATTGACATGTGCTATCTGTTGCATGCCACTACAATAATTTCATTCTTGAACTTTAAGAAAGTGCCATACCACAGGTAGCCAAATCTGTTCAGTCAGTAGGGACCCTTCAAAATAACAGGGAAAAGCAAGGGTTATGTTAGAATATCCAGCTTTACTATATCTCTCAAGTACAGGTCATTTGGTTTTAGTTTGGGAGTTGTGGTGTTTTAGCTGTTGCCTTTGAGGTCTTTGACAGTAGTGTTTTTGCAGCTTTTTGGGACAGAAGCAAAAGTGAAACAAAAGCATATCCACTTCACCAACTCACAGCACAGCCCTCACAAACTGTAACTGTGAATGAAGGCTAAGAGTGACTCCTGTATCGTCACATTCGAAACACTATTACTTTTAGAATTAGAAAATAGTTATATACTGAAATGGCTCCAGATTTTGCAGTCTCTCTGATTTGGTGTTACTGTAGTTTAAACTAGCTTTTTAATTCAGGGGTGAACAGTCTCCTCAAAGTTTCAGATAAGCCTAAGTCTTTTCGATATGTTGAAAGTGTTGTGGATCAGTTTTAGGGCTAAATTGAATGCCAGTAGCTGCAACTTTTATGTAAGATTTTGGTAATTAACATATGCTTTCACTTGGGGGGAAAAAGATGTCTTTTGTGTTGCTGATGCAACATTGTATTTTCTCAAGGCTGCAACAGTGATACTGGTGAAAGATGAATAAATATTTTGCAGAGTGAATCACAAAAAAGATAACAATAAATAGAATGTAAAAGTAATGTAAGATAAAAATAAATACCATAAAGACCCAGGTAAGCCTGGGCCAAAGTATCTCTGTACTACATATTTTTTTATTTTAAGGAAGCATCTCCATATTATATTTCTAGGGGTCCTGTGCAACGTGGTCTGTGAAAAGTGTCTCTGTCCATGGCAGGGGAGTTGCAATTAGATGACCTTAAGGTCCCTTCCAACCCAGGCCACTTTGTGATTCCACGAAGTGAGAAATGGCTAGGTCTTGCAGGATAGTTTTGAAACTATCAAAGAGATTACAGAAGCAGAGACACCTTGAATTAGTGGGTAGATACTGCATTTGGCAATGTACTGCAAGTTTTAGTCAAATTAGCTAAATCAGCTAAAATCATGTGCTTTAGATGAACTTAAGTCCTTGTAATGTGAAAAACACACCTCTAAAGCTGAGGCCGCCTTAGCTGAGGCTAAGTGAAGACCCCTACCAACTGAACACCTGCAAAATGTATTGCAAAATACATCAAAGCACACAAAAGATAGATTATCAAATAGCTATTAAGTAGGTGTTTATTTAGAAATTAGATAATTGCATACTTGTGTATTTTGAAAGCATAATTATGCTTCTTGACTGTAACCAGGTGTGCTGGCTTGGTGGACTTAGCACTCAGCACACACCTCTGTGTCAAAACCACCTAGCTCTTTGTGTGGATTGGCACTTGGGTGAAGCAGCCCTGTCTTGAAAGTGGGACTCTGCCAGTGCAAGTGCATGTTTAGTAGCATTTTTTGTTAGTGTTTGGAGAGATCTTGCCCATGCTTCTGCAGCAGAGAGAGTTTGTTGGCTCCGCAGTGGTCACTGGGAATTCTTGGTGGCCATGAGTTGTGTTTTAGTAGCTGTTCTAATTGATGTAGTAAGGAACACTGTCATATCACTGAGCCAAGTTTAAGTGTTTGAAAGCTTCCCCCCAACTTACATCTTTTAAGTGTTAATTCTTTTAAAGAAGGCTGAGATTGTGGAGAACATTATGGTAATTCCAACAGAGCAGAACTGTTTACTCCATCTCTGAGATCCAAGTTAATCTGTTTCCTGTGGTATCTACAGACTAATTCTTACAAAAGGCAAAGTACATAGAGAATAGGCCTGGGCCAGACACCCTTTGTTGTCTTCTCAGAGTGTGTCTGCACCAGTGCATTAGCTCAGGTCAGTAGAGACCACTTAACAAAAGCAATTTAATGTGCCCTGTATGAGACAGTGATGGGGGCACTGGCAGTACAGGGATGGGAGCTGTTGAGTTTCGTGATGCCTCCTCAAGAGATGGTCCAGGACTGGAAATAAGGGAGAGAAGGTGCAGCTCTCCACACACACTCTGCTGTTCTCCTTCTCTATTACATAGCTTTTTCAGTGCTGCTGAACCCATTTCACCGTATATTCTGTCTCCCTTTCCCGATTGTCTTTGATTCCATTGTGTGAGAACAGTCTCTTGCTAGTTCAGTGGGTAATTACAATTTTTCTCCCAGTTTCTTACTAGAAGCAAAGCCTTTTGGCTTCGGAAATAAACATGACTTGCCTGAAAAATACCAATTACACGTAACATAATATTAAATTTGGTTTTATACTGCTTTTTTCTTGCATTTTTAAGATGAATTGCAAAATAAGAATTGAAACTGATTAGGCAACAATGCTAGTAAAATATCGTTTTCAAATCTCTCTACTACTCAGTATTGAAATAGCTTTTGTTGTGTTTAAAATAGTTATCTTCCAGTTGCTCCAAACTGAACCGTCCCAAGTATCCACAGTCATCTTGTTACATGTGGTCTCTGTTTTCATGAAGCGATACAGTCCAGGATGGGCCTATAAAATACCATAAAGAAAAATAGTAGTTTTAGCACAGCTGTATCAATCCCTTGCCCATTTCTATGGCTTGAATAATGGGACTAGTCAGCCTGTAATTGTAATTTTTCCTTCTCAGTTGACATTCAGTGATCCTTGCAAGTCCCTTCCAACTCAGGATATTCTGTGTTTCTGTGATTATTTGGTATATAAATACTTCGTTTGAACTCTGATTATTATTTTAGAATAGAGATGAAAGTAGGTAAGTGGCTAATTTGGTGTTGCTTCAGTTGACAGAGGTGGCTAATAATCTCTCACACTGCTTTCTACTTGTAGATCATTATTTTTTAAAATCTCTGTTGAGGGGCCCTCCGGAATTTGGTTGTTTAAGAGTGCTTATCCAGCTGCCAGGAAGCTAATGCCTAGTGGTGTGTCAGGACAAACTTAGGTACAGTTGAGGACATCCCATCTTAATGTTTCACAAACAGAGCTCTTGGCAAAGCTTTTTTCCAAAGCTTCCTACTGACCAACTGTTTAGAAGAGCAGCAGGGTTATGCAGTAGCTTAGTTTGAAAACAAAAGCTGAGCAGAGTTTGATGAGGAAAGCTGAGCAGGATACTTTCAGTTTAACCATAACGAGTGAAGGGAAAAGTAATTTGTTTACTTCTTTCCTTAAAAAAAAAGCTTTGCTGTAGTGTAAGCACTTGTGACATTTCAATATTTCTATTTTTTTCTTCATTTTTTAGGGTCCAGGTATATTTCATCCCTATGATAGTGGACACATAGCAATGACTTACACAGGACTATCATGTCTGGTTATTCTCGGAGATGATTTAAGTCGAGTAAATAAAGATGCCATACTGGCAGGACTGAGAGCTCTCCAGCTGGAGGATGGAAGGTAAAAGATATTTTATATGCTGCAACTCCCACAACTCACATGTGGAATGAAATGTAAGAAACATGGGTTTTTATAGAAGTAGCTATCGTATTTTTGTTCTATTAGAAAATAGTTTGATTGGTAGTCATGTAAGTCACAGAACATATGCTGGCTTCTTGGAATAGTTAAGTCATCAGAGGATACTAACTAGCTCTTCAAACCAAATGGAGGCTTGCCAAGCAGCAAATCCTAGAAGAAACAATAAAAGTTTATTTATTGTCACAGGTAATTCAACCACTTACTTATTTTTGTATATCGTAGAAGCATTTAGGTTGTAAAAGACTCTTGAGATCATGAAGTCCAGCTCTTAACCCAGCACTGCCAAGCCCAGCACTAAACCATGTCCTTAAGTGCCGCGTCTACGTGAATTTTAAGTATATTCAGGGATGGTGACTCCACCATTTCTCTGGGCAGCCTGTTCCAGTGCTAGTGCTAGACAACCCTTCTGATGAAGAAAATTTTTCTAATACCTAATCTAAACCTTGCCTGATGCAACTTGAAAACATTTCCTCTGTCCAGCTTGGGAGAGGAGACCAACCCCCACCTTGCCACCTTTCAGATAGTTCAGTGATAAGGTGTCCTCTCAGTGTTCTTTTCTTCAGACTGAACACTGCAAGCACTCTCGGCTGCTCCTCACCAGATTTGTGCTCCAAACCCATCCCAGCTCCACTGCCCTTCCCTGGACACACTCTAGCGCCTCAGCGGTCTTCTTTTTTGTGAGGGGCCCAAAACAGAGCGCAAAGCTCAAGACGTGGCCTCACCAGTGCCCAGTACAGGGGGATAGTTACTGCCCTGCTTCTGCTGGCCACTTTCTGATACAAACATCCAAATCAGGGCATCCATCACTATCTTAGGTGTCTCTGAGATTGTGCCAAAATAACCCAGATACAAAAATTTTGAAATGTTCACAGAGTTTGGTGACATTGTAACAATAACTAATGAAAAACTGATCCACCATCTGTAGTAGAAATTGTAGTATTAACAATAACCTTTATACATACCTGGGGACTTGGTCCTCAAGTTGCAGTAAAGAAAGAAAGTCTTATGAACTATTAGGATTGCTAGGTAGTCAAAGAATTCTGCCCAAAAGAGGTAAAATGTCATGTAAGTCATGTATCTGCATATACTGTAATAGGTGAAAGACTGTAAGCATAAATGTCTTGGAATAAATAAACACCAGTGTCATTATGTTGCTGGAAATAGTTACTCAGGCCCCTGAATGTTTATAGTTCTATGCATTTTGCTTGGCTTAGAATCACGTATTCTAAATAGAAAATCTAGTGTAGCTTTGGATTTTATATTTATAAGACTACTGTAAACTAATCTTTAAAGAAAACACTGTGTAATTCTTTGAACCGCATTTCATATTTTCTGGTGTAAAAGGCGAAACAGTGTCTAAAGACAGAAATGTTTCTTTCAGTTTCTGTGCAGTGCTGGAAGGAAGTGAGAATGATATGAGGTTTGTGTACTGTGCTTCCTGTATCTGCTACATGCTCAATAACTGGTCAGGCATGGATATGAAGAAAGCAATAGACTACATTAGAAGAAGTATGGTGAGTGTTTGCAAAATGTTACTTCTTCCTATGCTTTAAGGCTTACAGCTTTTTTTTAGCTATGGCTAAAAAAATGTCTCTCCAAACTGTATTACAGTCATTTCTTTATTTTTTCTTCCTGCTCTGTCGAGTAGAGAATTACAAAGTACATTGGTTTTTTACATTTGTATTTTCATTAAAATATGTGTACTAGCAAGATAATTTTATTTGGTGCATTTGTTCACTGGAAATTATATTAAAAATCCTCTTTATTTAAAATAATTGAGCAATTGAAAACAAGGTTTTGAAAATTGACGTGCGATGTTTGTGTAACTTAGAAAAAATGCATAAAGCACTTTTGAAAAGTGTACCAATAATCCTTATATTTCATTGAGTACTGCTGTAGTACTGCTTTTTAAAAGATAACAGATTCAAATAAACTAATTATTGACATTAGTTCATGTTTAAGTGTTTCCAGTCATACACTTCATAATTTATTTATTAGATGCTTGGAATTAAAAAAATATATCCATGGGTATGTACAATTTTTTTTCTGTGTCTGTGCAAGCTGTCTTCATATTTGATTGGAGTAAAGGAGCTTTCCATTCTTTTTCATGTTGTTTCATTTAATTGAGTTACATTTTCAAAGATTGAAACACAATTTTTTAAGGAAGCTGAGCAAGCTTGAAAATTGCAGTTCCCTGAGTGTGAGCAAACACCAATTAAACACTTGTGGTCCACAAAGAAGACCCAAATTTATGATGACACACAACTTCTGTTGTAAATTACTATTTTCAGTAGTTGCTGTCAGCAGCAAGATTGTAAAACTTATGTGAGAGACAGGTTTAAAAAAAAGACTTCAAAATCTCCTGCTTCAGACCAAATTGTTTTTTTATTGTTGTTTACTTTTAAATGAGGTATTTGGATATCTTAGTATTTCTTACTGTGCACCTCAGGAAGCTTTCTGGCACACTGCCATAGTCCTGGACAGACTGAGATGATCAAGGCTAGGGCTCAGTCATACAAGGATATAGACCTGCAGTCTGTTCACACCCTTAGTAGCACCTTTTATCCCGTTTTCCCCTCTGTTTCCCCTTACTTGTTCTTCCCCAGTCTGCTTTGTTATTTCCGTTTCTTATCATTGGCCCTTTCCCTAGCAATCCCATAGTAAGTTATTCTCACCCCTGCATTCCCCAGAAAACAGTCTGTGGTAAGGGGGTTTCTATACAGTCCTGGAATCTTCCTCCCCTGCATCCCTTAAGAGCCTTTCTCCCACAATTGGTAGCTCACCGTAGTTAGCATGGGTTCTCAACATGAGAATATCCCTGCTGAATCGTCTCAGTGGGTTTCGCCCAAGGACAATGTATCCATTCTCTTTTCGCAGTCTGAGGGAGGAGCTTAGGTAGAGTGCTTGCTCTTACTGGTTAGGTTGGGAGCATTCTTCCTCCTCTGATGCTTTCTGGACCTTAATGTTTTCTGAGATCAGTCTTTAGTCAAATAGCTTAGCAGAGATACAATAGGAGAATCATATGTTACAAAATAATAGAAAACAAAACCCAAGAGCAAAACCCTCATTGTAGTTCTGTACATCACATTGACTGTTAGTTAACCTTGTGAACATTTGAGTGCAGTTTTGGTCCCAAAGGAAATGGTGGAACTAGGAAGGGGACAAAGAAAGTTGAGTTGAACTGTGAAAGGTACGAATCAGCTTGTGTAAAAGGAGTATTTAATATACTAGGAGTCTGGAAATGAGATTGTTACGTAGTGTGTGACAGAGATATGTAAAGTAACAGGTAGCACTGAAAAAATAAAGGGAGCGAGAAGCAACTATTTCTTTCTAAGACAGAACAGATAAAGGGCGTCAGATGAGGCCATTAACAGAGCAGGCAAGTGGAGTTTTTGAAAGTTTAGAACATTGAAGTAGTACTGGAGATTTACTGTGTAGTATGATCTTAAACCAAATTTATACTTTGCTTCTAGAGCTTAGAATTGTTATACCTGCAAATTCCAATCATTAGGTTCCTACTGGAAAAATAGTTACCACTTTAAAAAAATGAATAATTGAAGCCTTACCATGGCAAGACATGTTGGAAGGCCTCCTACTAATACTTCAGTTCACCAGTAAACTGAAGTTTGACCACACCAAGACCAGAACTGAGTCTTGGCGTGGTCAAAGTTCAGAAGACACTGTGGCTTGTCACAGAGATTGTGTCTTTTCCTGGCTAGCTCAGTGAGTAACTTAGGGAGATACTATAAGCAGTGCTCTGTAGGCAGCAGTCGTTCTAGCAGGTAAAAATGTGCAACAAGACATGCTGTATTTTTGTCCAGGGTTACTGTGAGTTGGTAGGTTAACTCTAGACTGTGTTCAGTGGACTTTTTTAAACCACTGGTGTGCTGTGAATTCACTGCAGAATTGGTACGCACATGTACACTAGTTCTGTGTTTTCTGGTTTTGTACTCCTTGGTCCACCAGTATTTCTGTGAATTAAGGTGTCTGGCAATTCCAGGAAAAGATGCAAAACCTTTGCATCCTGCTTGGTCACATTTAGAGCTGTGAATGTGTCTGAAGAAGTCTCAGACATTCAGGAGCTAACCATTGTGAAGATCGTTTCACAGTCGTGGTTGTTCTTTCCTTTAATTCGTTCATCTCTTTCCACCACTTTCCTTGAGATGTATTTCAGTTTAATTACCTGTCACAAGAGTCAAGTATTTCTTAAAGTGTATCTCATAAATAGATACAATGAGTGTGAAATGTGGCATCCAAGAATGTTTGCTTTATATCTCCTATTAAGATTTTGTAGATGGTGCTGAAACTAACTATAAAATGCAACAATTTGAAGTAAATTCTGTTTGAGGTTATTTCATTTGTTACTCCTTGTGTAACTAATTATACAATCAGTATGGCTATAAGATTTAGTGTAAATTCTTATTCCTGATTTGATACAATTTCACCTCATTCTGGCACTTTTTTTAGTTACAGAACAAAAAGGATTGCTCAGTACTGAACTGCTTTGACAGAAAGATGTAGTTTTGATTTACTGTTGCATGTCACTGGTTTGCACCTAGAAGAAGCACGTGACAGTTAACAGAACTTTCAGTTTTTCAAATTGCCATGCAGGTGAAGTGCAACGTATCTGGATTGAGAGTAATATAACTGGCTAACCACAGTACTCTTTGTAATAAGCTTCTGGATTTTGTAGCTTATTTGGAATTTGTTGCCTTTAGTGATGCAGTATAAGAATTGTGACACACAATTCAATACAGCTGAATGAGGGAGTGCATTTGTGTAGTTAGGCATGTCAAGAACAGCAGGTGATTGGAACATAAACAATGTTTAAAATGTTAAAAATAATTGAATCTTCATACAGAATAAATAACCTTCTTGTTGTCATTCAGTTGAAAAATGTTCATACAATGTTGATCACAAAAATAATTCTGGGCCAGTTTTACTGTCAGTAAAATAGTCAGATTCCAGCACAAAATTTTTATCAGTGTTGACTGACTCTTGTCTTTCACATTCAAAACTCAGATATAACAGTAATCAAAAGACAACAGACACTAGGATGCTGAGATTTTGAATGACTTCCAGAGACTCAATAGCACTGCTCTTTGCAACAATGCTTGGGGTTTTTTTGAAGAAGAGATATTGGAAGAAGCTTTAAAAATATAATGTGCTTCTTCTAGTATAGTCTTCTTCAAATGCAGTCATATCGGTCTGTTGATATAGTTAAGCTGGCTGTAAAACTTGTAGACTTTGAGGTGAAGATTTTGCCCAACTGGATTTACACGTTTCCTGAGGATACTATTTAATTATGCAGTTGTCGTGTTGCAGTAATCAAGAGCTGATTTTGTTTACAATTTCTTAAGTCTTTTCAAAAGGACAAAGAAATAAAAGTATTCCCTAGCTCTTTAAGGCACACAAGTCCCCGAGAGCAGATGCTGTCTGTAAATAAATAGGTGTCAGTTAGCCAAGAGTCAGCTATTGTCTATTAGAGTTTAAAGCTAATTGTACAGCTCAACATAGTAGTGTCTGGGATGCACACTTAACAGCTTTTCTCCAGAGCTAATTACTTTGTCATACATAAAGCAAGCCACCTTCTCTTTAAATTGCTGTTTGTAGAGTTAATTAGCTTTGCCAGCATAGTTTTTCTAATCCACTTGCCGTTTCTTAGCTATTAATGCATCTGTGGAGTGTGGTAGCACATTTTTATTGTATTCTCAAAAGGCAGTGAAAAAGGAAGGGTTCACACTGTGTGCTTTAACATTCAGAAGTTCATAGAGATTACTAAAATTTACTGGTTCAAACCTGAGAAATGAAGCTGCAGCTTGAAGTGTATGTCTCAGATACTAGTATTTTTAGTTGCTTCAGCTTCCAGCAACAACTCAAAACCAGGAATGCAGTTTTAGTGTAGCTTCTGTGTCTTCTGTTTAGCTTTTTCTTCTCAATGTCAGCTTTAAAAGCAGATGTACAAAATAGTCCTTAGGTAATTTCTAAAGATATTATAGTCCTGTAGCTGTTGGTCAGGACTATGGAAGTCATTATTGGTTTGTCAAGGTGTTCTGTATCTACTAGCCACTGTTTTAGAGAAAACATGAGAAATTCATAGTCAGCACCTGGAGGATGTGGGGGGAAGATTTTTTCTGCTTTGTGTCTGATTTTTGCTGCTTTGTGTCTGATACCGATCCAATCATTAATTGTTGATGTAGAATATGTAGGACCTATGTAATTTAACTTCAAAAGTTATACCTGATTGTTCCTACTAAGAAATTGGATATTTGTTCAGAGATAATTCACTAAATATCCTATGAATTCTTGTAAAATAAACATTTTCCATTATATGAATACTTTCCTATATGATCCTTTGTTTCATTTCAAGTAAAATGATTTAGTGGATTTTTAGGGAAGAAAGATTATTATTCTTAAATATACATGTGTTCCTAAATTGCTCATGACACATGTGAACTCTGATATTCTTGGTGCTTTCTCAGACTTGAGTTTCACCTTTTGTTGCGCTTAACAGAGTATGTGATTTTTCAGCACTGTAGCAGTATTTTTTAGCAGTAATATTTTATAGACCAATTTAAGTTTATTCCAATGCGTATTATAATTTTCTTCTTGCTTTTGGTTCCGTTCTCATTGTTTTTTAAAGCCTGATGCACTTGCTTCTTACTAAAGTGTTGCTTGAATTCGAGTATTCTACACATAGTAGTACTTCACATTTTGCCTCTTTTTTAATGTTAAACTGCTGTTGGGTTAGAGACAGATTAAGTTACCTATTTAAATTTGTTTTGTTTTGATTCCAAAGCCACTTTTTTCTTTTTATACCTGCATTACATGCTTTTTTCTTTGTAGCAAAGATATGCTTACCTTTTTCAGGTTTCTAACATAGGTCACAACTAAAATTAATTCCATGAAAGTCATAAAAACTGCCTGCATTGAAACAGGACTGATTTGTTAACTGTGTTGTGCCAGGAACTTTTGGAGGTTCAGAATTTAATGGGGTTAGATTGTGGCAATGATCTGATGATGATTTTGGTGGTAAACTCAGAAATTGCAATGTCTGTCAAAGTGCTGTGGTTCTAAAGTAACTGCTTTGTGGGATTTTTTTTCTTCAGTCTTACGATAATGGCCTGGCACAGGGAGCTGGACTGGAATCTCATGGTAAGAATGTCAAAGTACTCTACACCTTTCAGAGTGGTACTGAAAATGCTGTAGGAGGTGCAGGGTATGCCATACCTTTCCTTCTTTTTTGATTTTTAAGGAAGTTGTGTGAGGAGGAGCAAATCCAGAACATGCCTCCAAATACCACTTCTTCTTCCTTTAGATCCAGCTTAATATCTGAACAGACAGGCTTTTAATCACCCCATTAATCTTACCTCATGAGTGTTTTGTTGAAAGGTGTTGCTTGTAGTTCTCAGCTATTGCTGACAGAGCAAATTTTTTCCACACATGCCATTGTTCCTCTGTGGATTTTGTCTGCAAGAGATTTTGTGCAATGTAACTGATCATTTCCAGTTTCAGCAGCTTTGGTAAAACATAGAAACATTTCCTCTGATAGATACAACATCTGTTGTGGGTTCAAATCTTGAAGCAACAGTTAATTTTTATAAAGAGTTGGTAGATCTGAAGAATCCCGAAGAGGCTGCTATTTTTAAGCAAAATGTTTCTAAGCCATGAAATAGTAGTCTGCTTGTGACAGAGGACCTTTTGATTTTTAGGTGATTGATGCTAAATCTGGTGCTGTGGTTTGTTTGACAGTGTGGTGATTGGTCAAAGGTTGGACTTGATGATCCTGGAGGTCTTTACCAACCTAAATGATTCAATGATCCTATGAAATGTTTGTTATCTTTACCCTTAGTATTAAGCTTTGGTAGGATTTTGTCTGTTTCCTTCTTGCTGGATCAATAAAGCTGAAAAATTTAAATTATATCCTAGGTAGTAAAACAATTGGTTAAGTAGCTTTCTGTAGAATGTTAGTGATAACAAATAGCAGTATTTCAGCACTGCATTTCAGCATCAGAGTGAAAATAATCTTACAGCTCCTGGGGTCTCCCAGCATCAGGATATTGTAAGAAACTTTGGGGCCCAAGTCTTCTGTCAGCAGTTTGCTTATGGTCTTTCCCAGATTCTGATTTTATCATATCAGGTATTAGACTCAAAATAAACTTTGATGGGCTTTAAAAAGTGGGGTCTGGGCTACACAAAGAACATGAGTTTATCTTTTTTACCATGCTCTTTTCTTGACAGCAAAAAATTCCTTAGAAGCACAATTTGTATGTATTACAGCCATGAGAGTCCAGGAGTCTTTTCACCATATTAAGTGTGCACTTTTTTAAAAAAAAATTTAAATAATTTTAGTTTGAATTTTTTTCTCCTTCTGCTCACCAGACACTTCTGTCTGTTTATGTCCTCAGGGGTATTGTGTCTGAGGCTGGCTTTGGCATCTCTGCTTCAGTGTGATTCCTGGTGTTCCAATAGCTTTCTTTTTTGAGTTAGAAATGAAGAAATATTTCTGTTGCAATTCCATTTGTTTATTCCTGGACTGCTGTGTAATGTAAATTGCTCAGCATTGAGAGGAAAAACAGCTTTAAGAAAATGAGCTAGTTCATTTCTGCAAGAGCTGGGTTGAGCGGTTCCCCCCCCGCCTTTGACATACTCACTAAACTAGAATGTTCTTGTTTATTTGGATTTTAGACTTAAAATTAACTTTTTCATACTTTTAAAAGTCCAGTTGATTTAATTGCTAATAACTTAGTTAAAGTTCTGACTGAGGTTGTACAGGCTTCAGAAAATCTGTGTATCAAAGCATAAGCAAACCCTGCTCTCTCTTCACAGGTGGCTCTACGTTTTGTGGTATTGCATCACTGTGTTTGATGGGCAAACTGGAGGAAGTTTTTTCAGAAAAAGAACTGAACAGAATAAGAAGATGGTGTATAATGAGGCAACAGAATGGCTACCATGGACGACCCAACAAACCTGTAGACACTTGCTATTCCTTTTGGGTGGGAGCAACATTGAAGGTAGTGTACACAACAGATGTAGGGATAGTTATTGACTTGTTTTGATTTCTTTAGGCACTATTTTCTTTGCTTGAAAGAGTTAGATATTTGACACAAGTGCACCAATATGCTTAGCTTAACTTGAAAATAGGCACTATATTCTAATGTTAAAAATATACTAAGACTTAGCTAAGACTTAGTGTTAAAAGTATACTAAGACTTATATTACTATTACGATTTAATTTCTTTTCAGCTCTTGAACATATTCCAATATACAAATTTTGAGAAAAACCGAAATTACATCCTGTCGACTCAAGATCGCCTTGTTGGTGGATTTGCCAAGTGGCCAGACAGCCATCCAGGTAAAATAACTTCTCAAAATTGCAGTGAGTGTGTTCTAAGTAAGAAACAGATTCCAGCAGTCAGACATCTGAGAGGTGTAAGGGAAACCGTACCCTTCCAAAAAAACTCCAGAAAAACAAAAGAAAACAAAAAAACCAACCAAACAAACAAAAACCAAAAAACCCTCAAAATTTATAAAGGTTTTCATTCTTGAAGTGGAAAGAGGGAGATGAAGTTTTTCCTTGTTCAGCCATAGAGAAAGTGAGCTGTTGTTGTTAAGATCACTGATAAAAGAGTATCACTGTCTGTTCAGTATGTGTTTAACTGTTCTGCTTGAAGGCTATATTGTGTTGTAGGTATCTCTTTAAATTGAATTTAATACATCAAGACATTTGTTTCTTTTGTAAAATAATAATTTAAGCTTATTCAGAAGTCATTGATATATGTAAAAACAGTCAAAGTTTACAGAGTTATGTATTATGATTTACAGATTGTGTTTATATGAGTATGTCTGACGGTTAGTTATTATGTTTTTGGAAGTGGATAGTTTGAAGTAGTGAAAAAACTCAAAAGTATGCTAAAATCTTTTAACTTTAAGAGTTGTTAGAATTCAATTAAGGTATTACAAACTCGTGAAAACAAAGCTTGTGCCAGTAGTATTTGCCCATGGCATTTTGTACAGGGAAGATAAACAGTCTTTAAACTGACCAAATAAGATAAAAATTTAGTCCTAATAAAGGAAGAGTCTTTTTAGAATCTGTGCCTTGGTATTTAGTTTTTTCATAATCTCATTTTGAACAACGGTTCAGAATTTTTTAAGGTGAACCCACACTGAAAATACAGTGCTTGTGATAGATTTGCTTGTGCCTCTTCCCTGAAAACCAATTTAGGATTTCTGATGAATTTAGATGTATTTAGTTCCTCATCATATAGATTAAACAGTGTCATTTGGAGGGAGTATTTTGGTCTGTCTTAATGAAGCATTTACCTTGTGAGTCAGAGATTAGAAAAGTCTTTTTCAAATACCAATCATGTGTGAAGTGCCTTAACTTGTCTTAAACTTAATTTCCTTTTATGACAAGGTTGTCCCCCAGGTTGGCCAACGGATGCCAGTTGATGTGATCTAAGGCTTTCAATACTGTCCCTTCCAGAGTCCTTCTGGACAAACTGTCCAGTACATGGCACTTCGAGTGCTGGGGGCAGTTCTGGGTGCCACAACACAAAAAAGACATTGAGCTGTTAGAGAGTGTCCAGAGGAGGCCACAAGGATGGTGAAGGGCCTTGGGGTGAAGCTGTGTGAGGAGTGGCTGAGGTCACTTGGTCTGTTCAGCCTGGAGGAGAGGAGACTGAGGGGAGACCTCACTGCAGTTACAGCTTCCTTGTGAGGGGAACAGGAGGGGCAGGCACTGATCTCTTCTCTGTTCTGACAGTGACAGGACATGGGGGAGTGGACTGAAGTTGCATCAGGGGAGGTTTAGTTTGGATATCAGGAAAAGGTTCTTTAGCCAGAGGGTGGTTGGGCACTGGAACAGGCTCCCCAGGGAAGTGGTCACAGCACGAACCTGAGTGAGTTCAAGAAGTTTTTGGACAACGCTCTCAGACACGTGGTATAACTCTTGGGATATCCTATGCAGAGCCAGGAGTCAGACTTTGATCACCTTTATGGGGTCCTTCCAACTCAGGCTGTTTTATGATTCTATGATTCTGTCTTTTAGCATAGTTGTGACTGTTTGAGATAAGATTTTGAAAGGGCAAGACGAGTAATAATTGGTTTTCTTTGTTGTGTGTGTGCATGTTTGTGTATTTTCCAGGCTTACTGGAGCATTTTTTACTCAGGCAGATGGTGGCATAAGTCTGTGGTCATGTTTTGAAGGAAAAAGTAAAAAGTTAATGCAGTTCTGATACAAAGAAAGACTCTAGATGCAACATTGCACAGATTGCTTCTGTATCTTCGTTGTTGTAGATACGCATCTGAGCTTTCTGCAAGCTCAGTCTCACTTCTGAAAGGCAAGCTGTCTTTCAATCATGTTGACACTATAATGATTCCTAAGACTTAGTCAGAGTTAGATTTTATCTTCTGTGGCTCCTCCTTTATAAAAGCTCTATTTAAATTTGTGGACTCAAGCTGTCTTTGCTGTGCAATAATGTTTTTAAGAAGAAGACTAGACAAAATTTCAGAAGACAGTCAACTGCTGGTGATAATCTATGTGTTATATGGACTTGCGATGTTAACAAGTAACTCTTTCCAGCTGATTATTCAGGGAAATAATATTTTGTAGTCTTGGTGTGTTCCCATGCTAACAGACATCAAAATATTTTTGGTTGTGGAGGCCACTAGCATTATTTAACACAGAACTGATAGGACAAGAAGAAACAGCCTCTTCACTAGAGGAGATGTAGATTGGATAGTAGGAAAGATTTCTTCACCAGAAGGGTTGTAAAACATTGGAACAGTCTACTCGAGGCAATGTTTGAGTCACCATCCCTGGAGATATGATATGACACTTAGGGACAGGGTTTAGTGCTGGTCTTGGCAATGTTAGGTTAAGGATTGGACTCTGATCTTAGAGATCTTTTCCAGTCTGAATGATTCTGTGATCATTTTAGTGTGATACTAAGTTATTCACACTTCCACAGAGTGCTATATGTTGAGATTTTGCAAAGGGTACATGAAATTCCTGTCATCTTTTGATCTTTCACCTGTGGTTTCATGGGATAATCAGTCTGATAGCTTGCTGCTACCCAAAGGAGGCAGACTCAGTGAGCTGTAACCCTGATGTAAGGTGGACATCAGGAGCAGCATGGAACAGGAGAGTAGGAGTATCCCATTTTGGTGGCAGTCATCTCTCAATCAAGCTGCATGAATTCCTATCTTGAGGATAATCTCTCAGGAAAAAGGGAAGCTAGGAAAAGTAGTGGCTTCTTCAATTTCTTTTAGTCTCGGTGCTGGCATCTATTGGCACTAATTTTGTTGTTTCAGTAGTTAGCTGCTCATAAAGTAACCAGCCAAAAATGTTTGCAAGAAAATAATTTGCCTTCTGGACTAGTTATTTTCAGATACTTAAATCCTTTTGCTTTTTGGCTGCGGCACTCAGAAAAAATACAGTAGTGCACAAGTTGTTATAGAAGAAATCTGGACTTTAGTTCATGCTGGTAGCTTTGGGCAGAAGTGTTTTCCTTCTGTCGAAACTCGAGTTTAAAATACAGCACCTGATTATTTCTTTTCCTTGGCTGTAATTACTCAGAGGTGTTTGAATTTGGAAACTGTTGGCTGTTACAGCCTGAAATAATTTTATTTTTCCTTTTTTGTCTCTCTTTCAGATGCTTTACATGCCTACTTTGGGATCTGTGGTTTGTCATTAATTGGAGAATCTGGTATTTGCAAAGTTCATCCCGCCCTAAACGTAAGCACAAGAGCATCAGAGCGTCTTCACCACCTTCATCAGATCTGGAAAACACGGACTTTGAACAGCGTTCAGACAGCACACACCTCTCTACATGACTGATTTAGACTTGAATTTAGTTCTGGTAGCATAATTGTAGCCCAGGGTTAAAAGCCATGTATAACCAATGTGCTCTTTTAAGTGCTGGAGTCATACAATCAGATCTGTGTTGCTGGCATCACTTTGATAGGGAGTTGCCTTCAGCAGGTTATTCTGCATTGTGAAATGGGGAATATTTTGGTTATATACAAGTTTGTCACCGCAGACTGTAAATGGCTTTTCAGATGGCTTTACTTCTAAGAAATCCCTTGAGGCATTTAAACTTCACTTTAATTTTATTTTTTTAAATTTGTGCATACTGTGTCAAAATATATAATGGGGAAGTATTTTCAAAATGGTTTACATATCATACAGTATAGCACAGAACACTGAAGTTCTTTATAATCTTACTGTTTGACATATTTTTGGTAGAGAATCTCTCATATTAAGTCTCAGTTAAAAATTATCTATTATCAACTTTCAGATTCCATAAACTTTGTTTTTCACAAACAAATTAATTAAATACAAATAAAATTATATTATTCAGTATACTGGACTTCTAAGGTTGTGTGGCCTTACTAAATGGATATCATAATTCTTCTGAGTAGGTTTTACACAGATACAGTAGATTGTTAGCCAGACAAAGAGTTTTCATCTGAAATAGTTTCTTCATGTGAAGGTCACTAAGAGTGTGGCATATTGATGTGCATCAATAAGAGGTGTTCAACCCAGTCTTTTGGAAGCATTCCTGTATGCAAGAGTAGCATTAGAAACTGCTTCCAAAGACAAACCTTTGCAATACATTGAAGTTGTTCAAATTAGAGTAATGATGTAATTTCTCAGCTTCTTTAGTGCTTTACTAGTGCCTTACTTTGTATGCTTGAAGTGCTGTTCAGATTTGAAGCAAGTAACTTTGCAGCTGGTGTGTTTGTGGCAGGTCAGTTTGTGCATTCAGTAGACACCACAACGTCTTTCTACTCGCCAGTCATTAACAGCACTTTTTTTTTCTAAAGATTCCAAAGACAACTGAAGACTTCCTAAAACAGATTAGGTGCACCATTTGCCACTGCTGAGCCCAAAGAAACAGGATATAGACCATTTTGGCCAGCAAAAAGAGCTTTGGGGATAAACATGATTCCTGTTTTGCAAGGCAGGGCAAGTGAAAAGAGTAGTGTAGTTGTAACCCTAGCACACATGTCAGAGAGGTCCAATAGGTATCTTTAGGCTACCAGAGCAATCCCATTGTCCAAACCTGTAGCAGCCTTCCTACCTAAATAAATAGGTTTTATTTCTGTAGCAGATTAATTTACATGGCAGCATTGGGAGCACAACTCGTGATAGTAATCTGTGTGGAAAAGCAGAGGAGGAGCAGGGTAAGGTGTGTGTGATCTAGATGTGTCCCAGTAGACACTTTACTTGGAGGAGGAGAGACTCAATAGTTGTAAAAACTAGGAGGTCCAGAGGAGTGGATCCAAGAGAACTGTGAGGCTAATACTGGACAGGAGGAACAAGGTGTTTGAGTAGGACTGTTGCATAGTAAGAGAAATGAAAACGGGGAGATACTGAGGCTGGAGACAAGAGCAAAGTGTGTGGAGTAGTAATGGAACCAAACTGGTGGAAAGGATTTGAGCTGCCTAGGGTAAGATTAGGGAGCAAAAGAAAGGTACTGACTCAAGGAACAGGAAGGAGTTAAGGGATAAAGATAGCACTTGGGAATTGGTTTTATTGCCCGCATGCTGAGATGACCAAAAATCCAGCCACAAGTAAAAAGAACTAACAAGATACCTAAAAGAGAGGATCTCCCAGGCAGGGGGCTCACAATAGCAGTTACTGTGGGAATCCCATTTTCCTGGATAGGCTTAATGGGATGTTTGTCAGCAAAGGCTGAAGTAGCTTCCCTGAGCAGAAGTCTCATAGGTCATAGGGGTCTACCTAGCTGAAAACCCATTTAAAACCAAACAACAAAAATCTTGAAGTAAAAATTGGTCAAAAAAGCATGGTATTTTCCTGTCTTTACATCAGATGGTGACGACAAGTTGACTTCATGGTAGGGTAGGATGGATTTCTGGAATGCGGTGTAGTTACGATGAAGATGAGATGTAATTGTAGCTACCCATCCCCACCACTGCTTCTCTGCCTTGATGGTGAACCATCTTGAGTTTTTTAGCATTTACTACGTACCCTGGTAGAGGGGTAGCTTTGAATTGCAGAAGAGTTGAATAAGGTGTTCTTAGTCTCTGCTGGGAAACAGCCTAAATATTCTTACTTAGCTTCATGAAAAATTACGTATTTGATTATCGTGAGGCAAATCCATACTTGCAAAATCCTGAGCTATGGTTCCTGAGTTGTCCGATGTATGACCACGTTCTCATCTGTGAGAGACATCACGGTCCCTCAGCAGTGAATATGGGGGCAACAGTGGAAAACCATATTACACGAACAAGAAAAATTCTCATGGCACGTAATTTAACAGTTTTCTGCCTCAAAAAGCAGGTAACGTTTCTTGCTATGTTTTCTGTATGTGTAAACTACCGTTGGTTTTTTATATGGATTTTACATTTCTTATCTCCTTGGCCCCCAGTTATTCTACAACATCTTTTCAGGCTGCATGTTGACAGCAGGTCTAGCCTTTCCTAAAGGTTGCACACAGCGTATTTGTTTCTCATTAACGCAAAGTTTGATGAAGGCAGCCAAATACCTATGCTTTCATCTCACACTGAGCATCTAATTACTTTAATTATTTTGAAATCTTTAATCTTTTCTAGGTTGACAGAAATCTGTACTAATAACCAACTCTGCATACATGATTTGCTATTCTAAATGTCCTGATCGATGTCAGGCAAACAAATGGTGAACATTGAATGTTCTATGTAGCAGACATCTGGATTCTGACTGTATTGAATTGCCTCTCTGATTTTTGTGGTTTATTGTGTCTTCTGACTAGAAAAATGTTAAATGATAAATCAGTGGACAAGAGTTTCACAGAAGTCCATAACCTAAAATCACTTTCAAAGGGGATTCATCAAAATAGAGCTAAAACTTAAATGTGAACTGTGAAGTTTAAATGTAGCTAGAAAAAGCAAACCATGTGATTATTACCTACCTCTAATAATTTTGTGTTAACCACAGCTTTACATTGCTGAGACTGAACCTACGTAAGAAATTAATGCATTAAATGGCTTTACCATGTGCTTGAGGATGTAAAACCTCTTGGCTATCAGGCTGACAAATGTGAGTGCCTCTGTCCTATCTGAAACACTCCCAAATTCTATGTGTGGCCCAAGTTTCTCTTCCAGAAAAAACAGCTTTAAAATGATATGTTGAACAAAGGAAGTCAAATGTATCTTTTCCACAGGATCTGAGGACTGGGGATTTAAACATTGTCATTAGGGCTTTCAGGCCCACTTGATTTGTACATAGCTGCTGGCAGATATGGTATAACACCATTTTGGGAGGCTGCTTCCAAGCATGTTTGTATTTATGAATTTTCATATTGAGAACTGTTTTTTCTAAGTGGAACAATCATCATCTCTGAAAAAAAATAGCAAATAAACTGGGTATTGCAGAAATACCTGAAATGCATATGCTGAAGCACATATTAGGAGTACCTTGCTCTATGCCCTATTGCCCCAGATAAAAGACAACCTGAGAGGAGCTGAAGAATCTGCATCAAATATGCTTTCTCCATGGATGCCCGTATAGAAATTAAATATTCTGTAGAAACTGTTGTGTTCCCTAAAAATACGTTTCAACTTTGTGCCGAGTGAGCTATTCAGTGTGGGGTTGCCTAATATAGAAGGGAAGAAACAGATTTCCAAAGTCCAAGCCTTTTGTGGGCAGCCCATCTCCTGGCATTTTGGAGAAACTCTGCTGTCAGTGTCCCTGTGGAGGTCAAAGAGATGTCAGGACATGCATAAGAAGCAGGGAGACCCTAAGAAGATGCTATTGCTGCAACTAAATATGAGACATTTCCAAAATTCATCAGTTGAATGAGATTATTGGTCTGTTTACGTTGATGTTAAATACTGTGGTGGTTCTGAAAAGCTCTTTTTGCTGTTGCAAGAAAAGACCACTTAACAAGTGTTCCTCACTTCAGGTGACATTGGGTGAAAAAGAAGATAGTCTCAACATCTTTATACTAAATGGTTGTTAAATTACTCCACTGAGTGATTACAATGTGTTGTAGATTTACACTTTCCGTTCACCATTTTTAAGCTTTTGTGTTCCTGGTCTCTATTTGCCTGATTAGTTTATGAGTTTAATAAAAATCAATGAACTGTTGAGAAACTGAGGGAAAACTGTAATTTCTTTTGAAGTGCAGCTCTTGTCATGTGTTTTTTTCCAAGTTACGTGTTCTGGGTGAGGACCTGTCTTCCCAAGGGCACAGAGAATGGCAACTTCCAAAGGTTTTCAAGCTGAACTCATCAAAGACAGCAAACCCTGACAGTACTGCTTTATTTTTAAGGCACTGGAAAAGTGCCTTGTTTGACAACTACATTGTGAGAACCTAGAATCAATAGAATGGTTTGGGTTTGAAGGAACCTTAAAAACCATCTCTTCCAACTCCCCTGCTGAGGGCAGGGAGACCTCCCACCAGATCAGATTGCTCAAAGTCCAGTCCAACCTGGATTCGAACACTTTCAGGAATGGGGCATCCACAGCTTCTCGAGGCAAACCTTTTCCCAGTGGCTCACCACCCTCACAGTGAACAATTTTTTCCTACTATCTGCTTTCTCAATTTTAATCCATTCCCCCTTGTCCTGTCACTACATACAAGATGGTAAGAAGTCTCTCTCTGATTTTTTTTGTAAGGTCCCTTTAAGTACTGGAAGGTACTATATATCTCCCTGGAGCCTTCTTCCCAGGTCAAACAGCCCCCTCTCAGCCTGTCTTCACAGGAGGGATGTTCCACCCCTCTGATCATCTTCATGGCTTCCTCTGGATGCACTGGGAAAGGTCCATGTCCTTCTTATGTTGAGGATGCCAGAGATGGATGCAGTAATCCAAACAGGATCTCACTAGAGCAGAGGGGCAGAATCCCGTCCCCTGCTGCCCACACTGCTTTGGATGCAGCCCAGGACACATTTGGCTTTCGCGGCTGTGAGTGTCCATGGCTGGGTCATGTCCAGCCTCTCATCCAGCACCCCAAGTGCTTCTCACAGAGCTGCTCTCAATCCGTTTGTTGCCCACTCTCTATTCCTGTCTGGAGTACAGGACACAGGTCCTGTCTGGACCTTGCATTTGACTGTACCAAACTCCATGAGGTTTGCACAAGCCCCTTTCTCAGGCCTGTCCAGGTCCCTCTGGATGCTGCTCCTTCCTTCTGGTGTGTGGATAGCTCCAGGCAGCTCAGAGTCATTGGCACACTTGCTGAAGGTGCACTCAGTCCCACTGTCCCTGCTGCCCAGGGGTGTGGAACAGTGCCAGTCCCAGCACCTGTGCAAGGCCGCTCCCCACTGGTCTCTGCTTGGACATTTGGTGTTGACCACAGCTCTTGTGTGAGACCATACAGCCCATTCCTTATCCGTATCCTGACTGGTCCACCCTCTCCAGTTTAGAGCAAGGAGCTGGTATGGTGCAGTGTCAAAGGCTTTACGCAAGTCCATGATGTCAGTTGCCCTTTCCATATCCATCAGTGTAAGCCCATTTTAGAAGGCCACCAAAATTGTCAGGCACTATTTGCCCTTAGTGAAGCCATGCTGGCTGTCACAAATGACCTACTTGTTTTCCACGTGCCTTACCATAATTTCTAGGAGGATTTGCTCCATGGTCTTGCCTTCCACCAAGGTGAGACTGGCATCCTTTAAAATGTTTATCTGGAGGTACAGGCTCTGTACTTGGGAATGGGACTGGACAGGCTGCTATCGCTGGAGAACAAAGAGGATTCTGAGGAAGAATATGGTCCTGACTTGCAGTAAAAAGAGTAAGTTCATTGAGGAAGAGAAAATCTGTGTGAAAACAATCTGCATGCTCTCACTTTGAGAATTAAAATGTTCAGGAAAAAGCTTTCAACTTGCCATATAAGTTGTTTATACTAAATTCACAGAGGCAAGGAGGGAGATATGAAAGCAGCAGCCATGTTTTGACAATTTTAGCCTGCTTGTGAAAGTGGCTTTCATGTTATCTCCTAACCGTGATGATAGCCAAGCCCTAGTACAAGGACCAGGAGCTGCTCTGTTGAGTCTGGCTGAGTTAATTTTCCATCAGCAGCCCTCAAAGTGCTGTGCTTTGCCCTGGTAGCTGGAAAGGTGCTGATAACACGGTGGTGCTCTGGTTGCTGCTGGGCAATGCTGGCACAGTGTCAGCACGGTCTCCCCACATTCTTGCCTGCCCCATCAGTAGGCTGGGGCTGGGCATGGTTCTGGGAGAAGACACAACCAGGCCAGCTGATCCAAACTGACCCAAGGGATATTTCATAGCATATGGCATCAGCTCAGATATAGAAGCTAAGGAAAGGAGGAGGAAGGAGGACATTTTTTATTTACAATGTTTGCATTCTGGAGCAACCACTCCAGGTGCTGAAGCCTTGTTCCCGGGAAGTGGTTGATCATTGCTCACCAATGGGAAGTAGAGAATAAACCTGTTTTTTTCTCTTTGCTTGTGCATGCGCAGACTTTCACTTTTGCTTTAGTAAACTGCCTTGTCTGAACCTGTGAGTCCTTTTCAATCTTATTTTCTCTCTCCTGTCCAGCTGGGAAGGAGAGTGATAAGAGGGGTTTGGTAGGCATCTGCCCAGCCCAGGCCAACCCACCACACCTGTGCACCGCTGAAGAAACTGCTTTGACTGCTCAGTCTGGGAGAGCATGGAGGCTTTCATGAGGTTATTTCTGCAAGATCCAGCCTGGGCTTCCATCCAGAATTCTCCCTGTGTTCCCTCAGCTCCAGGCATGAGACAAATGCTCTGCCTCACCCTGGGAGGGAGGAGCCCAGCTTATCCTTCTATGTGAAATCTGCAAAAGAAAAATTTGAACTAAAAATGAGGCAAGTTTTTCTGTGGTTTATCGCCCTTCATGAGTGCTTGTGAGACAGGTGCTTATGCTGCCTAGAAAGCTAAATATGCAAGACTGCTGTTGAAATTGCATGCTGCCTTTGTTTAATTTAAAGGTTTCTCTAAGCACAGAGCTATATTTATTTGCTGTTGTGCTATCCAGAAGTCTTTGTTTAACAACCTTCTTTAAATTACAGCCAAGCCTTACTAAAATAAGTTCGCTTGAACAACTTGCATTTTCATCTTTGTCCCAATATCCATTCTGCTTATTTTATCATTAAAACCTCCTTCGAATTCAGACCATGTAATGTGGAAAGGGATTATCTGTGTAAACCTGTTGCCCAGGGAGTATTTGTCAGGGGTGCTCTTTCACAGCAGGTTAAACTAAGAACTGTTGGGCATGGTGTAGGGACAGTTTATCCTGCCTTGAGGCACTTTGGTGGACTGTTTCTTACAGTTCTTTAGATTCCACTTTAATTTTTTCTTTTTAAACACCTCCCCTGAACCCCCAACCTGTGAATTCTTAAACCAAGGAGAGTGATGCTCTGGTGGGACAGTTTATTGTAGAGCCAATCTGTGAGGTACCTAGATGGGAAGGTGGGACAGGGAAGGTTTCTATAAATTGCACAAAAATACTTCAGAGGAAATCACAAATCTTAGATTGGGCATGCATGCATTCTGGTCTGTACGCTCGTACTTTACACATCAGTCCTTGGGAAGTACTTGCTGTCCAGCATCTTTCCAAAATATCCTCTGAAACATGCAGTTCTCTGGTGAAGTCAAGGGCAGGAGTCTGTTCAAGAGAAGTCCTGATGAGGCTTTCCAATATAGGCACAGGGCTCTTCTGTATTTTTGTGTACGGCTCTATATATAACTCCCTGTATGTGGTCAGAATGAGTCCTGCAGGGCGGTGATAACATGCCCTCCGTGACTTCCCTGTTGCTATAGATAGCTTCCTGTGCACACCATGCAAACTGCTACTACCACCAATTTTTTCTGATGGCTCCATGCCTTGACATCTGTTTTCAGTGTAAAAAAAGTCCGGCCTCAAACAACTTCATTCTACAGAACGAGGAGCTGATGGTACAAGTGAGGACTGTGACAACGGGCACCTAAAGAAAAGATGTTAACTGCTTTAACAAGGTGACCTTCCCTGGCCATAAAACAAGTCCTGTTCACTTCCATTCTGCCAGCCCTGGTTTATCCTAGTTTTTGTTAAACACAGGAATGAGGGAACAGCAGAGGCACGTGTTTGTTCTGCCCAGGATGCACACTCCTCCCTGCTGAGGGACGTTGCCAGCTTTGAGCATGAGTTGGGAACGGCAGCTGTCCGTGTTCCCCAGCCCTGTGACAGCTCCTGAGCTCAGTGGGCACTGGCACAGACCTGGCCAGGCATCCCAGCCTGCGCTCTGCCCCACGGGCCCATGCACAGCTGCGGGAATGCTCCTGGCACATTGCTCCTTCTGCCCCGGATGGTCCTGACATTGCGTTTCCCTCACCCTCTGCCTGTAACCTCTCGGGACTGTTGCAGGCTTTCTCATCTCCTGTGACTCCAAGTCGTGGCCCAGAAGCCACAGAAAAGGCAAGCTTCACAGGTCCCTGCATAAAGCAAACACAAGCACACTGGTTTTGGCTGCAGCAGAAACCTGAGCAAACACAGGCATTTGAGATGTTACGCAGCGTCTGTTCCCCAGGGAAGGTAGTTTTTTAAGCCAAAGGCTCCCTGACTGTGGAGAGCAACAGTTCCCACAGTCTCCCTTCTATAAAAGGAAATTAAATTCTGCAGCAGCTGTTGATATGATAGGCAGTCTGGACTGGACCCCCCTCCCATCCTGTTACTGGCTGCCCAGCCTGCTCCAACTACCCACAGGCCACTTGTCCTGCCAGAACAAACTGAGCTTTCTGGTGCTTTTTGATGCTAGCTGGATTTGGAGTCAACAGAGATGTAAAGCAATAATTTTTTTTTTTTTTCTTAATAAGTAAATGCCCCGATCTCAGTCATTTCAGTGAAATTTTGTGCTCTGGAAACACTGGCAAATGAAGATCAAGGCACTTCAGATGTGCCTTGTCTTAGGGGTTGAGACAGCTCTAGCCTGAACACTTCAGCTTGTCTACTGCTGTCACTCAGGAACAGCAGTATAATTCTTGTTTGCTTTAAACTAGTGGTAAAAAAATTAACCAGCTTAAAATGTCCGTTTTCCAACATTTTACACCCTGCACTTCAACATAAATGCAGTAAAATTGTAATAAATAGTACAATATTCCAAACTAATATGAGTTTGTCTATCTTCAACCTCTTTGAAATCCTTGCCTGACAAGTTATTTGGGGAGCACACTGAGAGGGACCACCCTTGGCATACTAACATGCATTTGACTTTAGTATCCACAGCAGAGCAAAGTGAGGGTGCCTGCCTCCACGGACTTAGTGTGTTGTAACTGAATTGCAGGGAATACTGTTCCACTGCATAAGGCTGCTGCATCAGGCAGGTCTTTTCAAGTATGCTGATGAGAACTGCTGTAGTTGTCAGGCAGTCTGTAGAAGTCAAAGGAATGAAAAGAAATCTGCATGGGAATCCAGGGAGATTACATTTTCTAGAAACTCCAGAATAATGTGTAAGTACCTGTGGGCCCATGGCAGGGACTCACATCATGAGGGACTGTGCTTCTGCCTGTGACCCATGAGATGAAGGCAACAAGGTCACACAGCAAGGTTGGCAACAGCTCGCTTTGCTCAGTGGTATCTGTGGGACAACACCTGGAGAGCCATGGCTCTCTGCTTCTGCACCCTGTGCCTGGCTCTGTCCCTTGTGATGCTTTGTTTGCCCTGCAGAGCAGCACACATGGGGAACCACACAGAGCCATGATTTGGGGGTTTGGACCCCAAATACTGCTGGCCAAGAACAAATTTATGCCCCACATCCTCACCACACTCCACACAATGGGACCAGGGAGCAGGAGTGTCATTGTACTCCACCCTTGGCTTCTTATTAACACTGAAAGGAACAATTTGCTTTGCAGTGATTTCAAACTCCCCCAAGTGACATTTCTGACCTTTTGCTCTGTGATGCACATCCCTTTATATACATAAGCCAACTTTGTTTGAGCCACTTGTTCTTTGACAGGTCACCAGTGCTTTTGTCAGCCTTGGAGGGGGAAGGAGGCTCTCAGCAGAGCAGGGCTGCCTGCCCAGAGCCAGCAGAGTCAGTGCTCCTGCAGGCAGCTACTTCAGCAGCAGACAGACACCTAAATGCTGATCCCAGCTGGATGCTGGTGTTAAATGGAGTTACTGGTGTGGAGAGCATCAGATGCCCAGCAGGCACACAGGTAAAGGGACAGGCTCGCCCTGGTGCTGTGTGACACCGGGAGGGCCAGCCCTCAGGCACAGCAGGGTCTGCATGCTCCTTGCTCTGTGCAAAGCCAATCTGCAGGGAGCTTAATCCACCTTTAGAGGGGATTAAAGACTTTATTAACCCATGGGTAAATGCAGGGGATGAATTTCATTGTAGGAGCACAGCATGCCGTTTTGAAAAAGAAAGTTAATTCAAACCTAATCCTAGTATAGTTAAGCTGAAAGAAAAGTGTAGGAGCCCAGCTGACACACTCAGACCTTGAAGGCATGAACTGGACAGGCCTAGTAGAAGGGCATAGTAGTCTCCAAAGGCCACCTGAGCCTAAAAAACTTTCATGTCTATGCTTCATTCTTCAGAGCCTTCACAATTACAGACCTGCCCCTTTTGCAAAACACACAAAATTACTAAAACATACATGACAACATTTGCATGCAGATCTCAGCAGTGATCATCTTTCCCTTATCTTCCTCTGATTTGCATGTCTCTGATTTCTTCATTAGACACATTGTTTTAAGTAACTGAATAGAATCAGTAAATTAACAGACTAAAGATTGCTGTGTTTTGATCAATTAATATTTGTTAAAACTCTAGATAGCCCAAATTCTCTTTGTATTGTCAAACTTGATTAACAGTAGTTGCAACAAAAAATGGCAATTACATGATATATTCATGGTATGCATAATTATGTACTTTATTCCTCATAAATATCTAATAACATACTCAACACATTAAATATTAATAATGGTCTACATACTTAACCCATATTTTTTAAATGAGCTTGTTCCCAGGGGCATGTGATACTCTGCTAGTGTCACATGGGACAGGCTAGGAGGAAATCATACATAAAGATAATTTTTCAAACAGTGCAGATTCAGTTTTCTCTCTATACTTTTTTTTGTGTGCTTGTGTCTTAAAAATACTGAATGAATATATTAATGGAACTTGAACAGAGATCTTTAAAGGGAACAAGACAAAAAGCCTAGAAATATCTCCAGTGTCATAAAGGTCTGAGCACATTAGAACAAGTTATTTGGCTCCAATATATCTCAGATTTGGAATTCACTTTTTAATTTTATTACATTTGCCTGTGCCCAAGGACTTACAGCCAGAAGTAAGGGAAAGCAGAGGTACAGGCAAAGGCTGAGAATCTTTCTTCTGGCCATTAGCAGCCAAGTATGTTGTGTTAGCCACAGAGCAGCCGCAGAACTGCTTCAGTATCTCCTGATGTTTGTTGGCCATATTAAGTCCTATGTGTTTAGTGACCTTCATGTTTTTGCTGTTTTCTATTAGATTAAAGTATATGAAAATCAATAAAACCCTGTTTCAGTCTGAGGTGATTGGGGGTAAAAATTAGATCACTAAGGAAGTTTAGAGACACTGAAAGGGGTAAAAATCAAACCCTCCTGCGGAAAGTGAAGACGTGATTTGGCAGCTGCATCATGAGAGAGATCTGGGGATCCCAGGCTAAATCTGAGTCCTGAGTGGAGCTCATTAACATGTTTGTCTGGATGAAGGTGCAGGAGTTCACCACCTTTAAAACAACATCAGTTAAAATGTGGAAGAGATGCAGAAGCAGATGGTTTTCTGACTGCTTGTCAAGAGACTTTGGAAACTTTTGCTCCTCTGTTTACCCCAGAACAGCACAGGTGGGGAAAAAAATGGGTGAAAAATTGCCTCTGTGGTGCCTAGAAAAACTACAGAGGTGTGGTTTATTGAAGGGAAGTCTGAGGTTTATTTAGGTCTGCATGCAAGTACTGTGCTCTTTGAAATAGTTTGGTCTCATTTGTCCTGCCTGCAATACCTTTCCAGCCTATATCATAAGGTCTCATCTGTTTCATGGCAATTTTTTTTTCTGCCAGTGACAGTTCACATCTACATCACTCCCTGCAGAAGGAAGGAGTTTATATAAAATTCATAAACGATTCACATGGATTCTCCTTCACATTACTCAAGCTGGATGCAGGCCTCTGAAGGCTGTTCCAAGAATAAAAGCAGGTCACAGTCTTTGCCAGAGACACTTGCATTTCAGAGCTGTTTTTTTCCATGTTTGCTCACACGTACAATTCAACAGTGAAGCATTTCATGCTGAAAACCAGCACAGTTTTCTATTTTCTTTAACATCACCTTTCTTGCATCTCCATTGTTCAGTGACATAGGAGTTGTCTGAGATGAAAGTATATCTACACAGATCCATTTGCACTCTGCATCCTGCAAAATGGGAGTGCACTTTCTCTCCTCTATACTGAATTATTTGTGCTAGCCCTTAACCATACCACCACCTGCAACTGGTTTCAAATGCCCTTTGAGTAGATTTCCTCAGGTGATGATGGCCAACAAGTTCAAGAGTATTTACAGGAGTGCAATGGGAGAAGACCAACCTCACCATGGTGCTAGATAGCGACTGAGGGTGTGTGCTTGACTGGATTCCCCGTACAATAGAAATGGGAAAATATGTCACAGTCCTAGGGGAACAGAAAGACAAAAGCATCTGAGTAAGCTTCGCTGCTCAGATTTAGTTTAGAAGTCAACTGAGACAGAGAAGGAGATCAAAGAGAAAATCTAGAGCTGTTGTCGTTGTCTGGGAGAATCAACATAATTCACAGGTCAGGGAAACACAAATTTATTTTGTGTTTTAATTTGTGTACCAACATGCCACAACAGAACCCTGTGCTGCATTGCATTTCAGGATTGAAATACAGGACCACTGATATAAAATTATACTGATTAGTTTATATCATTTGGTAATCTGACTGGTATCCTTATTTTTTAGGAGACCTGCTCCAAGTTGAAGTAACAGAAAACAAATATGATCCTATATGTTGCACTTAAACATAATATGACATACTCTTAGATAATTTCATGACAACAGAAGGCTTGAATTGATTTTCAGACATCTTGGTTCCTTAGAAAGGAACTGACGTAAAACATGAAACAAAAGAAGGAAAAGTATGAAAAGCCATTTCATATCTTGTATTTATGTGTAACAGGTGAGGAGCTCCCAGCTATTTTCAACACACAGCCCACCTCAGTAAACATTGTGTAAAACACAGCCATCAGTTACCAAGAGGGGTGAAAGTCTCTGGGCCACCAGCTGCAGCACAAAGCTTTTCCATCTGTCCATGGCCTTCCAAGTGCACATTCCCCTGTCAGCCTTCTGCCACTCAAGGCAAAGGCTGGCACAAACTGTTTACTATCCAGGGAGAAGTAAACAGGAGCCCTCAGAATGGCTATGGGAATGGCTATCACCTGCAGCACATAGTCCCAAATTAATCCCTTCCTAATCTGGATATATATGGTGAGAACTTGTGTAAATGGTGCTGAACTGTCCACAGGGCTCTGCTCAGGCTTGCTGGGCTGGCAAAAAACCACTTTTCTGCAGGGCTGATCATCCTGGCTAGAGCTGCTTGGGAGGATGCCATTGCTGAAGCTGTGAAATCAATGCAGAAGTGGTTTGTGGCTTCCTCATGCTCAACTATCACTGGCAGCCATCTGAACCTGGAGTGCTAACAGAGCTAATCCTGAAACAAAACCACTCCAGGAAGAGATCATGAAAGAACCATCAGCTTCTTCCATCCTCTCCTGTATCCTTTTTACCCTGGCTGATTTCATGACTTGAGCTACATTTACATCTCCTTACATTTACATTTAGATTTATCAATTTATGGAAGTGGGACATGAGGAGGTGAAGGAAGAGGAACAAGGAATCGTCCTTTTTGTCCTAAGTCTTTGAACTGCAGCCCAGGCTGGCCATAACCTACAAGGTTTGGCAGAAATAGAAAAAAAAAAAACAAACCACACAACCCAAATCCAACTGGTGAAGAAAAAAAATCATGAGACAGCAGGCAGAAATTCAGAGCATGTAGTGCAAAATACTGGTGTGGTTTGTGGCTAAAGAACACAAGACAAACTCTGACTTGGGGCGGATCCATGGTGCATGCAGGGGAGGAGACTCCTTTCTCACAACTTTGGCCTACGGCTGTTGGAGCTTGCTTAACCAACACATGACAAAGCTGCAGTGAGATTCAGGTGCAGGCGTGTCTTCCGCCGAAAGGGTTCCCGTGGAGCAAACAGCTTGTGCTCTGGAGCACAAAGCGTTGTAAATTCCCCGGCTTTTCACACAGCCTATCGTTAAGGAGCTGTAGGGTCAAAGGTATGTTTGCTCTTGGTGCTGGTTATCATTTGGAGATTCACACTGATACCGTGGTACAACCTTCCTGGACGAGGCCAGTACTGGGGCAGTTTCCTGCAGCTGACTACTGGACTTGAGCAGCCTGGGGGAAGCAAGGTATTCCTTCAGGCAGTCCCTTTTCCCAGCCTCAGCCAGCCTTGCTCTCTGCCAGCACTCCCCACTGAGACAAAGAAATTACAGTAGTGAAAATTTACTACATGACTGCCGTTTAGTGAGCTGAAATCCAACCAGGAAGCAAAATATCTCACACTGAGTTAAATTATATATGGAGGACTTCTCAGCTGAGTGGGTGATGACATCTGACTGTCCCCAGTGCCCCTGGCCATTGTTTATTCCTGGGCTGTTTGCACAAAAGCAAGAAGTGGAGCACTGAAAGCCTGTCTATACCATAATAATGAGCTATTTGATTAATGAGTAATTTGATATACATAATTGTACAATATCTAGTAACAGAAAAGTCTTGAGCTATTCATGAGTCCTGTTTCCTAAGAAAGGACAGATATACTATTTCAGTGAGTAACCTGTAGAGAGAATTTGAGATAACATTACTACTATATCAATATCTTAGGAAATGCAGCCTCTGAGGAGATACATTATACTGTTATAAAATACTCTTTGGTGTGTTTTCACCACACAGGGGTGATGTGCTCTATAGGCTACCTGATAGCTCCAGTGTAAGAAGGGCTTGTCACCTTCCACCTCTCAGCTTGGAACAGGACTGGTGAGACAGCAGTGGGATGGCCATTCACCTGTGCCTCTCCCCCAGGTCTTGCAGGCAGCTGGGACCTTTGTGTTTGGGGAAGTTTGACTCCAGAACAGGAAGAAATGAGCCACTGCTGGCTGAACTTCAGTTCTGCTACCAGAAGCAAGGTATACATAAGGCATGGGGACAGGCAGGGAGCAGAAATGTGACGTCTGCCACATGTCAACCACTATTCCCCTGCTGTCCTGTGGAACCCCTTGCCCACTGTGTCTGGGTGGCTGTGCAGTGCCTCACCTGGTAGCTGGTCCTCCTGCCTAGTGTGAACATCTCAGTGGGATTGATGGTTGCCTTCATCAAGCAGAGGAGGGTACTTGAGTTGCTGGGACCAGTTTTTCTTCCACAGTTGTATACAGGCATGTATCCATCTCATCCCTAGAAGTTGTATCAGGCCTGGGATGAAGAAAAAGAGATGATAGGAAGATTTCCCCCTGTTTGTGTTACCCCACAAACACAGCACCAGTCAAGTGCAAACGCACAAGACAGATCATACATGCAACTATGCACATTAGTAGGCATTCTCTGTTTAGACAGAATTTGTCATTTAAACAAAAGCTTAGAATTTCAGAAAACCAGACGGACTCTGGGTACAGACACATCATGCTGTTCCTCAGCATACATCCACTACAAGCTGTGCTTTGAAAGAAGGCATGTCCACCTGGGGTGTTGCCCTGGGGGGCACGCACTAGCACCAGCCCAGTGCCACTGGCTCAGTGATTGATACAGCATCGCTCAGTTTTGGTGAGACCACCAGCAGGTGTGACTTTGCCAGCTTTAGCGCAGCAGCGGCCGCGGCACCTGAGCAGAGGCCATGCTCCTGGGCACCTCCAGGTGCCTGGCGGCCCTGCCGCGACGCTCCACGACGAGAGGTTCTCAGGAGCACCCCGAGTGCCGTGAGCGGTGGGCGGGCAGAGCATCTGTCGCACCAGGACGGCCGTCCCTCCCCCGGAGAGCCGCGGGGCCGGGCTGCGCTGCGGGCGCGGAGGGAGCGCGGGGGCGGCGTGATCCCGCCTGGAGCGCGGGGCCATGGAGGCAGCCGCCGACAGTGCCCGGTTCGGCTACATCTTGGAGCTGCTGAAGCGGGACAAGGTAGGGACAGCGAGCGGTACCGGGACACCGCGAGGCGGGCAGGCAGAGGAGAGACGGCTCCCTTCGCGAGCGGTTTGTCGGGTTTATTGGGGGAATGTGGGGGCAGGAATGACTCGTCTTTACTCTGGAGGCTGGACTGACATTTGCCATACACTTCCGAGGCTACGAGGTGAAAAAGTTAAAAAATAATTTCCACGCGAAGTGTCCCCCAGCCCAGCACAGCTAGGGGGGCATCTGTCGCCTTTGCAGCCCTGCTGCTGCTGCTCCGTGCGCAGGAATGCCCCGCTCCAGCGCGGGGATGGGATGCGCCTTGCCCGGGGGGCTGCTGCTGCCAGCCAGGGCTGCGGGCAGCGCTAGAGAGGGAACTGTCTCCCCCAGTCACTGATTCAGAGTTGGCAACTATTTTGAGGAAAACTTGTGTGCGCATTTCACTGGAGAGAAAAAAAAAA